>CAKAOI010033900.1:134007-145446 GCA_916701655.1 Sebastiscus albofasciatus
TTTCTTGAACATTGCAAATTAGCAAAAAATATGGATCATTATCATCATGGTTATTAGGGTGTAATTTAGCTATTATATGTGGCTGTAAATGATGTAGGATGCATTGTCACTAGGGCTTTGCAATATGGGCTTTAAAAAATATATATATTTTCAGGCTATTGCGATATACAATATATCGAACCTATAACCGATAAATTATTGAGAATTATTATGTTCTGACAGAGCGAAAAAATATATGTATTTTTAGGCTATTGCGATATACGATATATCGAACCTATAACCGATAAACTATTGAGAATTATTATGTTTTGACAGAGCGAAAAAATATATGTATTTTTAGGCTATTGCGATATACGATATATCGAACCTATAACCGATAAATTATTGAGAATTATTATGTTTTGACAGAGCGAAAAAATATATGTATTTTTAGGCTATTGCGATAGACGATATATCGAACCTATAACTGATAAACTATTGAGGATACAGCTTTTCCAGCCTTTACGGCGCTAATTCATCAGCCCAGGAAACTCACAGACCTATTGCATGCATTGTAAAACTTCTCGCGTGATGCTACTCAGCCAATCAAATCTGTGTATTCTGATAAGCATTACAACTTGTGTCAGTGAGTGAGTAAGAGAGGTACCGTCTTTTTTGAAGTGGAGGCTGGAATCTTCCATCATCTTTTCCGACCTCAACACAAATAAACTCGCTTTGGCGCCTCACTTCTTCCACTCTCTCCAGGCTCTTTCCTGTTCCCTGCTTCCATCCAGATACAAAAACACATCCCACATACGCGCATCCTTACTCATACGCCACATACTGTACACATGCCTATACACATGCCTATACACTCGCCCAAGAAAGTGTCTGTGGGAGGGAGAGAGCCGCGGGAGAAGCGAAAAACGACAATTAATTAATATTTATACTCAATATTAGCGATATAGTTATTTACTAAATCCCACGTAGAACAAGTCGCAATACATTGAGTATATTCGATATATCGACCACCCCTAAATGCAACCTATCTAAATTGGTGTGTGTGAACGTACAGTATTTCTCCTCCAGCCTCCTTTCTCAGATAGCAGGCAATAAATGTGTCACTCTGAGACCAAGGTATGGCTCTAAGGGAAATCTCAGATCCCTCTCAAATCATCTGTTAGAGAGAGAGAGAGAGAGAGAGAGAGAGAGAGAGACAGAGAGGTCACTGAATTCACAGCTTTTTTTTTCTGTCTTTTCTCTGTCTGCCCCCCACTTACCTACAACCATCTGCCCCACGGCCCAGCCCACTTAACCAAACTAAAAGCCTTTAGGAGAAGGAGTGGACCTGCGGTTGTAAGGGTCAAGCTGAGGCCTGTAGTCCTGTATTATCAAGAGTCCTTTAGTTTCAAGCTCAAATGGTAACGCTCAGCTGAGGGATGTACTCTGATTCTCATCTATGACATTCTCTTCTTTTTAAAAGAGTACTTTAATGATTTAGCCTTGCACTCTTAATACATGGTCAGACTCATAATGGACAGTTAAAACAAAAAAGGATGCAGCAGAAGCAGATATATCATCTTTTTTATTCCATGCAGTATTCTTTGTTGTCAAAATCTGGAGCCTACATTACCTACAATGCAACTCGAGATTTGAATGGAGCAACAAAAAACTTTATATTTTTTCACATAATGCAGTAGTAGTACCCCTCAAGACCTGCAAACAGATGTTGATGTGTAAAAGTAGGAGTCCCACCCTCCATTTTTCTTTACAAAAAACCCAAACATATTATGCTGTACCTAGAAAACTCTCCGACTGCGTACTGTATCTTCTCTGATACTGTTTAGCCTGCAGTTGGATCCATGTCTGCACAATTTCTGTCTGGACATTTTAGGTCTTTGTACAAGGATGAATTGTGCAAAATTTCAAGGGAGTTAGAATTGACACCATTGAGCTATGACCATTTAATTTGATGAATTTCCTGTAACACCGCATATAGGTGCCATCAAATTTAGAGTAAATTTCATGAAAATCCAGGTCCAGAAATTCTTTAGTTGCTCACATGTGTTGCGTTAGGAGAGTTCTTGTGAAATGGGTCATGCCTGTTTTGCAACTAATTAAACTGAAACTTCATACCAAAGAAAAAGAAAGATGTTTAATATGTTTGTGACCATTCAAATATATACTAAATTTAGGAAATATTCCATGAGGAGGAGTGGTTGAAAACCACAACCATTTCCAACGTTATGGTCCTTACCAATGAATTAATCTTGGACCAAGGAATCCAGCAACTAGGACTGTACCGAATGTCATTTTTTTTTTTTACATTTGAAGGTTCTATTGGGGTTTTCGAATGAAGCTTCGGAAGTCTGTTGTCATATTTTATGACGTCATCACCCTAGAAGATTTTTTTGTTATTTCAGTTAGGTAAATGTAATTTATGGTGCTGTTAGACAGCTCTGTTAATAAAGATGCGTGCCTCCCTTTGTGTGAGGCAAGCGGGAGAGGAAGCGTTTTTTTTTACCACAATGAAAATGCTGTTTTTGAAAGGCTAAACGCCAACAAATATGGATTGAAGCAGAATTTTTCATCAGATAAAAATCTTGTGAATTTTGGAAATGATTACATCTATTTTTAATACATTTTGAATTTTGGACTCCACAACGCTCTGAGAATTATTGGAAATGTTTGGATCACACGAGTCAGAAACAATCCTACGCAGCTTCCACAGCTGTAGAATCTAATTCTACAAATAGTATAATACTAATAATATTAGTACCTTTTATTACGTTATGAATGAAGTTTGGAAGTATTATACTCTCTACTTTACCACCAAATGTCACTGAAATCTATTAAGTAGTTATAAATACCGATAAGTCTAACTAACAGAAATACAGACAGGACCCCAAACATGGTTTTTGTCTAACATCCATTGATATAAACTATATTGATATGCAACTAACTATTATTTTCATTATCTATTAATCTGCTGATTATTTTCTCGATTTCCCTCAGCCTAAAGTAATGTATTCAACTTGCTCATTTATTAAACCAACAACAAAGATTTAGTTTACTTTCATATGACAAATAAAATCATGAAATCATGACATTTGAGAAACTCAAATGTTTGCCATTTTTTTCTTAAAAAAATGACTAAAGTGATTAATCAATTATCAAAACCATATAAGTGTTTGAAGAACAACTAATCGCTGAATCATCCAATCGTTGCAGCTCCAATACTAGGGAGGGGGTGTAATTCCATCTGTTGGATTACTCATTCAGCCTTTTGTAAATGAAATGTCACTGTTGTCTTTTTACAAATTAAATCTAAGTATAGTTTGTGGGTACTTGGGCGTGATTAAACCAATACTCGTACAAACACGACTGATAGAATTCACCTGACATTTCATGCATTTTCAATATGAAGCAGTTCAGTAAAGACCGATTGTTGGCTTTTCTTTTCTTTTTCTTTCTTTTTCTGATTACAATCACCTACGATTTGATTGCAGACAAGCTTTTGTTTGCCACCTAACATTTGCATGGCAACGTAATCAAATACAATGAGAGAGAAGTATAGAATTGTCTCAGTTAGGTCTTATGAGTTTGTTTGTGATTTTATGTGATCTTTAAAGCTTTGCTTTGTCAGGAAAGCAGGGGGGAATTGCCAGGAAATTGGTGGCACTTAGGTCGCGCTCCGTTTTCCCTTCAAATGGCACCGGGTCTCTGATATCCCAGTCTGTTTGCAGGACATTGGGCCATGTGGGTCATGACATATGCGCCCTCCTGGAACACACCGAAATAGCAGCACATATGTCGAACGTGGCTCCCGCTACATAGAAGCTCGTCTGGCTCAGGTCCAGTCTTGTCAGCCCATACGACTCAAATATATTTCCATCATTTCCCACCGTTTTGGTTTGGTTCCATCTGTTCTCGCTCAGCAAGGGGCTGGAGACATTACTGGACACACAAGGTTGAAGACGCACGCAGGCTGGCGACCTTTGTGAAATGCTGGTATGTCTCTTCCAAATATCAATAGCTAAATTACAGGAAATTTAACAACAACAAGAATACAGACAGTTTTTTTTTTATAGAAACAGAAAGCTTAAATATCCAACAGACTCTTTAAAAGAAGAGTAACAATGAAGCCTTTAGATATTAATTTAATGATACACATTTCCAAAGACAATGTACCAGATAGTGTTGCTTTCAGTGCTTTGAAAATGTCTTCTCTCTATCATTGTTACTACTTGCCTACTGCATCAAAGATTTAGGATGATCAAATGGCTCTTTCAAGATAACAACCTGTAATGCTTCACAAACAAGATAATTACAAGTGTTTCACTGAAAACACATCAAAGTGAGCGCCAATCCCTTGATGAGTTGGAGTTCAGAATGCCAAGAAAGGACATAGTACTTTGTAAAATTATCACCGGGTGTGTGCAAGAACAATACCTGCAATCTGTTCATCTCCTCTCACCAGGTTGGTGGGAAGGTAGTCATGGCTGATGATACGAGTAAAACGTGCCACTTATTGGGCTTCTGTGTCAGAGCAGTGTCCAATCAGACGGGATAATGAGCAGCACGATGCTCTGCTGATGTGCGTTCGAAGGAAACATCTGGCCTTTATCAACGCTCCAGGCCCCTGTGAGACTGTCAATTCGCAAACCCTCATGTCACTAAGCAGAAAGAATATTACTGCAGGAATCAAAGTCCTCTGGAAATCCATTTTTACATGTGTAAACACGTACCAAGAAAACCTGGAATAGATATATTTCAACCTGTTTACAAAAGTGAGTAGGCGGATGGTTCTCTAATATCAAAAGCCCTGAAAAGCTCAATACAAAAGTGAGAAGTGTTGTAAATCCGGTGAACTGAGGAGAAATCATAAAATAAACTAAGCTTGGAGTGGGGTTACTGTTACTTCTGCATTTAGGGTTCTAAGGGTTTAAGTCCTGGAAGAATTAAGAGATAAGTTTTCATTTGACAGCAGAAGAATGCTCTTGTCCTCACATGCCATTCTGCGCGTTTTAGCTCTGCTGTGAAACGATACTGCAAAATCGAAACGGTGTCTTTACTGTGAAAGCACGACTCGGGATTCTGTAATCAGTTCTTTCTCTTCAGCTCACAGTTTTCTGCAAAATACGTGTTGACAAACAGAAATGGGGCCACTACACTGGGACACCGGGAGGAAGTATGATGCAATATGAAGACCTTGACGGAAAGTAAATCTCTACTTAAGTGTTTCCGCCTTGCGTGCCGTACTCTCAGCGGTGGTGTAGCACAGGTGCCGTGAGCAGTTAGCGATGCTCAGAACAAAGGGTGAAATATGTGGGAGAGCCTCCATGAAAGGCTGATGGATTAATTCTTCTCAGTTTATCCTGGACGCCGGCCAGAAATAGTCCTGTCTGTTAATTTCATTACCAGTCTTTAGTTCATCTATTTATTTAGTGACATCAGCGCTGGAGTTTACTCACCGCGCGAGCGAGAGACGCCGGCACTAACTGTGATTTTTAATAAGATGTGTACTTAGTTCCTGTTCTAATTAGCATCATGCAGAAGCCGACTAATGCACATTTGAGTTGACATTGCTTATATAATTTAACATTACGGGTTTTAATAAAACACCCTCTTCATGCTTCGTTTCCACTGATCACCAGCTGCTGGGTCAATTGAATAATTAAGAATTTAATTAAGCTTCAGTTTGGATCACAATCTTCTAACACAGTCAAGCCTTGTACTCTAAGCATCAGTAGCAGAGATCAAATAGGGAAGGGATGATGTGCCAAGCAAGAATTTAGAGATGTGAGCTCTATCATGCGCTGAAATGGAAAGGTCTGAAGTGGCTTATCTATTTGATCTCTGAATCCTCCGGTTCCACTCCACAGAGTGGGCCTGTTATTTTTTCTGCTTGCCCATATTATACTGCAGATTCCAGTACAACCCTCTAAGGTATGCAGCATTTCAGTCTATATTATCCCTTTGGACGGCTCCCCTCATCATTGCCAGCATGTAATACAATACATTCGATTGACTTCTTGGGAAGCAGCTCTCACAGTGAATTGACTGTGTTACTATGACCTAAAGTAGGCTAATTTCACTCAATGGTGCATGAGTAAATGTTAACTGAAGCGACTGAACCCTGCAATATGAGAATATAGTTTCTCTCACTGTGTGTCTCCATACTATATGTTAACACCAGGGCTGTCAGTCGATTAAAAATAATTGCGATTATCGCATGATTGTCTATAGGTTAATTAAACGCAAATTAATAGCATTTATCTGTTTGAAATGTACCGTAAATGGAGATTGGTCACATATTTAATATTCTTATCAACACGGTAGTGGGAAAATATGCTTGTTTTATGCAAATGTATGTATATATTTATTATTTGAAATCAATTAAAAACACAAAACATGGAGAAATATTGTCCAGAAACCCTCACAGGTACTGCATTTAGCATAAAAAATATGCTCAAATCACAACATGGCAAAGTCCAGCCTAACAGGCAACAACAGCTGTTAGTGTGTCAGTGTGCTGACTTGACTAGGACTTTCCCAAAACTGTTAATGTGTTAAAGAAATTAGTGGCGTTAATGCGAATTTGCGTTAACACATTATTATCTTGTTTACTTTGACAGTGCTAGTTTTTAATACTCTTATCAACATGGGAGTGGACATACTGTATACGCTTGCCTTAAGAAAATGTATATACATATTTATTACTGGAAATCAATTAAAAACCATGCCATGGCCGTTTTTCCTCTGCAAAATTTAGCGTACGTTTGGAGCGTTAGCCTCCTTCGTGACAAGCTAGTATGACGTAGTTGGCACCAATGGATTTCTTAAGTTTTTCTAGTTTCATATAATAGTTGCATTAATGCGTTAAAGAAATTAGTGGCATTGGAACATTAACGTCATTGTGTTAAGTTTGACAGCCCTTGTTAACACACATGTTTTAATATTTGTGTGTGCAGAACTGATTGTGTTTTGGGATTCTGAGTATTGTAATTGGCTGTACTATTAAACTGAGCATCCCAGCACAGATCTACTGTATGTTCGCCTAAATAAGCCATATATGATATCCAATATACATTATCAAATGCACACAGCGATCTAGCATTATTGAAAATATAACTTTAAGGTGTTGGACTTCATGTATATGCAATTATACCACTGTGTTACAGGAACTGATGGGACTGTTATTTGAGACAGTCAGGAACTGTGTGGACTGACGGATCAGCATCTCAGCGTCTACTACTACTGCTGAGAGTTACATTTGACTAAATCACTAATTTCCATCAACACAGAACCACTAAGATGCCTAGAAACACAATTAGGGCCGTGTGCTTCAAAGTGTTTCATCATCACTATTATAAAGCCTGTTAATTCAGTGAAAGGCCGTAATAAAGTTACATAAAACAAACAGAGAGCCAAGCAAAATTACGGCAGCAATGTGAGAAGTGTGTTATCAACAGTGAATGTGTTAAGATTTTTGCAAATGTGGAGCAACTTCAGTGCTTTTGATGATTAATATGACTCATGTTTGGGACAGTTAACAATCTATTCACACGGTAATCAAATGCTTTCTGGAAGTATGTGATTCACGGTGGTTATGGAGGCATTATTGATATTAAAATAAAGTAAGAAATGGTCACACAATTTTTACAAGCTTATCAAAATAAAACTTTTTCCATATTGTGTTATTATTCACAAAACATACACATCAGTAGATACCAGTTGATTTGTTTTATGCAGGAACTGTTTATGAAGTTCAGCCTCTTTCTAACTAAATACCATTAACACCCACCAGAGAAGGAAACAACAAAGCAGCGTTTAATCAATTGTAATCGCATTGTCTCTTTCAACCTAATGTCGGTGGTGGCTCCTGTCGGCGGCACAGTACGAATATATTCTTCAGACACACACAAACACACACACACATGCGCATACATAAAGCCTATCTGATTTACTGCTTTGTACACATTGTGCTGACACTGAAAATCACACTAGGCATCACCGCACCTGATGAATAGACCCAGTGTGAAGTTATAGTTGGGTTGTAACCCTGTGATATATGCAGGTTACAAAGCTGTATGAAGACTGCTTACGCATAAAGTAGTATTTCTGGAGCATTGATAAAACTTTACTTTCCAGGAGCCGTAGTGTATTAACCAATACGCAGTTGGCAGCTCCAGGGGCAAGACTTCAGATTAAAGGCAACTGTGACCTGTGGAAATGATTGAAACGATTGTATAACAACTACAACAACCTGTTCTTATGTGAACTTTCCTACTAGGCTACATAAGAAGTACTTTTACGTATGACAACAAATGTTAGACTTTAGGCATTAGACAGTTAGGGCAACACCATACTGTAGTAGTAGCCTGACACCTCTCCGCTGTCCATCCCTATGCTCAGTATGTTCCAAAATCCTGCTACAAAGCTTTTCTTTGTCACTTGCTGTTTACATCTCTCACATGCAACTGTGTTTGCTTATGCTGGTCATTAGGAAAATCACTAAACCACAAATGTATATACCAATACCAGGGAAATTCCATTATTCTCAATACCAATTTGATATCATGGTAAAAAAACAAAAGTAAAACAATAAATCCCATGTATTTCAACATACATTCCTGTATTACTGATTACATACTTTTTTTTTTAAGGAAGTGAAATAGGTCATACAAACAAACAACTGTATTTATTAAAGTTTCTCACCAAAAACTACATTTTACTCATTACATTTGAATGCAGCATGATATAAAATCAGTGAAGAAAAGATGATGCTCAATATATGTAGAGCGCTTAGTTTGATCTTTAATGTTGGATGACTGTGTGTCTGTCCTCTCCGGTCGAGCTTTTGCTGCAGGGCCGCAGGTACACACCTGCTGTGACCGCTTCGTCTTCTGCACAGCGATTTCCTCACTAAAGTTATTGTTCACTTACAGCATTGGGTTTAAATCCAAAATATCGCCAAATAGACGCTTTTGCTTTTAGCTTTGACACCAAATCCTCCACCATCGTCTCGTCTGTCAACAATTTCACTTTCAGTTTGTAGCGTCCATCGTCCAACTATGTGTTAATAACACGGCGCTGAAATGCGAAAACAAACTAAATGGGTTTCATTTTTATAAAAAAGCAAAATGACGGTTGGTGCCGTGGGAAAATGTGTACTATGTAACGTTGGAAGCCTAATATGAGTTCATAACTTCTCTAATTATGTACCATAAATGCAGGAAGTGTAAGTTAAGTAGGTCCAAAATATCCCTTTTTGAGTATTGACATCATAACGTATATCTAAATGTATTACAGTTATTGCTTCGTTGAATTATGTTGTACTGTATATGTGTGAAAAGAAAAACAAATGAAAGGATATTACAATTTAAACTGTTTTGACACCTGCAAAATTATCAATATTCACCTTCATTTGTTATTTATGATTTATTGATTTAGAAATCGAAACACAATTCAAAAAGCAATCAATTAGTTGAGCATTTGAAATATCACACCAGACGTCTTGCAGATGGGTAGGTGCACACAGAGGATTCACAACAACAATCAGACACTGCAACATTGAAAATTAACATAGAGTTGACATTCACCATGTTTATAAATTGAATATTTAAATTCATCATTCAAAATTTAAATATGGCAAGAAAATGCTATGCTATACTTACAAATGAAATGGTTTTGCAGTACTAATATCAGCATAATTTATCCAAAGTAATGCTGAAGATGTTTCACGTTCAGGCCATATAGAAACCAGGGGCTATACGGTATATTCATGAATTTATCTGACTTTAACATATTCCCCTAAATGGTACTAAAACTTCCTCGCTAAGAGTTTTCTCTGAAGAGATATTCACAAACCTGATAAAGACAACTTTTAAAGCTGTGCTCGGATTACAGGAGTTTTAAAATCCAACCTGATTTTGGGTTTCACCGTGCGCATAAAGAGGAATTTCACTCATTATCTGCTCGCGAATCGTGAACGCTCTCAAACTACAAGATTAGAAAATAGCAGAGCATCACAGACTACAGGATATTATAAAGATTATCTTTCCAGCGGGAAGTACGCATCAGCTAACTTTCTCTCACAAACATACTCGTCTGTCTCCCCGTCTTTCTTTCTATACCTCTGTCACACATGCTCACACATACCAGCTCTGCTTATTTCACTCTGTCTTGCACACATATTCTTTGTCACCTGCAGGTCTCCGTCTCTTTATCTGTACACTAAAAAACACGCTGATATCTCCCTACCGTACAGCTGTCCTTCAAATCTACAGGATAGACCAGCCGTGTTGTTTCCATCTCTAACATCCTTTCTTGTCCTCCTTAATTTAGCTCTACTGCTGGTTCACTTCAGTCCGCTCGGGGACGTCAAGTCCAGATATGTGCATATATAAAACAGGTTATATTAGTTGCTGTGATTGTGTGTTGAAGCAGTTCAGATGGTCAAAATTGAACATGTAATCTGAGTTTAGTGTAAGAAATGAGGATTATTATTTAGCAAAGAGAAAGGACAGGGGTGATCACGTTGGTATGGATGATTGTTTTTCATAAATGTACTTAATGGGGTGCCAATTTGTGTTGTGGCAAATTCATAATAAGATTTGTGGTAAGGTATACTGTTGTTTATGCAGATAGGAGATATTTGTGTCAGCCGTATAACTCTAGTTTAAAAAGAAAAAGCATTGAAAGTAATTACATTTGTGTATGTGGCCTGCCAGAGTAAATAGGAGGTGAGGCCACACACTCTTTTAGCTCCAAAATGTGGGTTTTATTCTAATAAATTATGTATCAGAGCTAAAAGAGCGTGTGGCTTCACTTCCTATTTGATTCAACAGATTTTCTTGCACCTCACCAACCTGATTTTGCTTCACTTTTTCAGCCTTCTCAGTGCAGCAGCGCTCAGTGATCACAGATCACTGTTAACAGCGTAGCATTTATAAGGCCTTGATCAAACCAGAATTTTATAATTCAGTTCAGTCGTTGATTTAAAAAAACATGTACTGTAAATGGGCTTAATTAAATTGTGTCTGGATATACTGAAACACAATATAAGTCATGAGGAAGAGCAAGCAATCTCTTCTGCTCTTTACTGGAGGATGGCTGTAATGCAAATATCTATTGTTTGCCATCTGAAAGAGGAGAAATAAGAAGAGTTATCTTTTTTTCTTCTTGTCGAGAGTGATGGACACCAGTGTGACAATACCATGCAATTAATGATGGCTTGTATTTTGTCTTTGTGCTTTCAGTGTGCAGTCAACAAACTGATCTGAGGCTGATCTGAAATTAAATTATTGCAGGAAAGAGGATAATGGCTTACTGAAGTGAAAATAGCAAAACTTTTATGAGAATTTAGTTGCACACAGAAAAATGTTTATAAAATGTCATCTTAAATAGCTGATACCACATGTTAAGCCGGTGCAGTTATTTAATATATAGATATAG
>CAKAOI010033901.1:0-26849 GCA_916701655.1 Sebastiscus albofasciatus
TATATATATATATATATATATACCTTTATTTAACCAGGAAGTCCCTTGAAATTAAAAGCTGTTTTTCGAGGGAGACCTGGCCAAGATAGCACGCGCTACAAAAATTACAAAATAAAGGATGTCAAAAACAGACATGGACAATTAAAAATAGTACAAGTTACAAACAGACAAGGGACAACAGATACATAATACAAAATCCAATATGAACATTGTAATTAGGCGCGTTTCCATCAACTGGTTTAGAGTGAATAAGCTCGGCTACAGCGTAGTTTGGTCAGAGGGTGGCAAAACAAAACAAGTCGGCTTTGCCATCTAACTAACCGATATACAAGAGTTAAAACGGAGAGAGGTTTTTAGGCTTTTGTTTGAATTTGGCATGTTTTAGCTGTTCTTTCCTGTCAGCTAGTATTTGTCATGTTTTCCGGAGACGAAGGAAGCCTTCACACTTTAATGGAATATCCGAAAACAGCTGAGCGGTCATGTGAGTTAAATATTCGCTACGTCAGACCTTATTCGGTAAAGGCATTACCATAATAAACCATTTAGCTATTTTAAAAATATGTGACTGGAAACACGGCTAATGATGCACTTACCCATGATACACTAACTGAATGATAGCTCAAGAGAATCAAAATAAACCTACTTTCAGGACCAAAATTCCTCATTTAAATATCATGTATGGTTGAGTTTTATTCAACCTTTATAGACGTACATCTTGTCAGCATTTTAACAGACGTCATTCCACAATGATGTACTGCAACCCCGTTGTTGTAGAGGCACTATTTTTGCTGTATGCTTTGCTTTACAAACATGGAAATGAAGCAGGTTTGACTGAGAAATTGATAAAATGGTGCGATCATGTCATTTTTATGAAGTAAGAAAATAAATATGTTTTACCAAAATCATAAACAGTCTCTCATGTTTGGCTTTACTAGGCCTGTATTAAAATTATTTTACTATATTAGATTGAAAATACTGGTTTATGTCATTGTTCAGACTGTTTGTAACTATACCTATGAAACGCAATGCACTGTCATTTTGGAGTGTAAGAAAATATTGAGTCTATATTATGGGATATTATGTTTTGTGATACTGTATTGATTCTCAAAAACACGATCGATTTTGAATTAATAGTTTACATGCAATCATTTGCAAAGATAGTCACCATCCCAGTGTGTGTGCCCTGTGTGCTATGGTTTTTATGCATATGGCAGCATGTTCTTTAATACTATGACAGTTTTCCTAAAATAAGATTTAAAAATCATAATATATTGCCTTGCTTACAATATTGCAATAGATTGAATAGTAAACCCTGTATCATGATACGTATCGTATTGCCAGTTTCTTGCCAATACACAGCCCTACTGTAATTCCTATATATCCCGCAAAATCAATTCGTATGAAATCCTCATAATCGTGAAGCAGGAAGTAAAAAGAGTGACATATGCCATGTAGGGAGGTCGTCATGTTGGATGGGTGGGTCAAAAAACATCGGACTTTCACCCAAGAGACTGGTGTTATATCCTGTGTGAAACCGGAAGTCAATGTTGATTTATTTGTCACATAACTTTCGTAATTATTTTAACCTAAACTACCATCTTTTCCTAAACCTAAGTAGTTTTGTTGGCTTAACCTAACCAAGTTGTTTCCTGTGATGGTGGAAGTCTATTTTGAAAAGACTGTATGTACGTAACAAGCGGGAATTGACACGTGTTGCTGGACATTCGTCACAGGGAAAAGTATGAAAAATGAGGAATAACTTTTCGTAAGATACCGTACTAACTGTTTTATGAGGATACGTTCTTTTACTTTATTAAAGTGCTGAGCATGTATTACTCTTTAACACACTCCCCTCACCTCACCTGTATGGATTTCTGGATCCCTGCAGGCTAAGGTGTACCGCTGTGTCTAATTCACCACCAACTGGCTAATTAGCACAGCGGCTTTAACTACTTTTAGCAGTCTCAGCCTCCCCGCTGCCACCGACGAGTGGGTTTTGTTGCCATGACCCCCAGAAACACACAACAAAGTGTCAGGTTTCTCATCTGGAGAGACATGACATATTATGAAAAACACCAGCATACCTTCATGTCCCTGGGTGACACTTAACACTCTACACCCGACAATACACAGCGAGGTCAGGTTTCAGGCTGCTGTTTGAATGTGTTTATGTGGGTGTAAACAGCGAGTACTTGTTCCTGTTTGTGTGTTTGAGCTATGACCTGAAGCAGACGTGATCCCGCTCATTATGCTGCTGTTGATACAATATTCAGTCGCAAAATTACTGTCTGCTGCACATATTTGTTTTTACAGTACGCCAATATGTTCTGTCATATCTTTTAAGGGAGGCGCCACAGGTTGTACTTGCCTCAAGCAACCTGGCCCATCCATCATGCAGCACAGCTAACCGCAGAGCAAAAGGTTACGGTTCAAGCGAGATATGAATCACCCCGCTCTATTAACGAACAACCTTTATTTAACTCTCCGGCAAAACACCCTCATTTACCTGGGGCAGCCAGAGGTGATGAAGCCAGTCTCCCTGGTGGCAGGCTAGTAGTCTGATCACTCAGGAAGCAGCTCCCTTTGCAATTACAGGGATAGAGGAGGGGTGCTGTAATTGCTAGGCTCCCAACTGGGGAATTGCTGTTAGCACACATCCCTCCCGGCTGTTGTAAAGGGAGGCTGCTGTTGTTTGAAGGTTGGGAAGACAAGGAAAATAAGACACCTGGCAGCCCTAAGCATGAAGCGACTACACACATCCACTTGGCAGCTACCGCTTGGGAGTAGAATCAGAGCCGCCGAACACAAGCGAAAGAAAATAAAACATCACACAACAGCAGACTGTTTGGTTTAGAGAACAGATGTACAGAAATTTGGAGATTGGGTGCTGGCAGCGGGATGAACTGTCGCCCCGTTATGATGTCAATGAAAAGTCTTTGTGTTCTAACAAGATGTCACTCATGCAAGACGTGAGTTAAATGTGTTTCATCTGTGTGCCTGCAGAAATGACTCATTCACGCTGCATTTGAGCGGATTGAGGAAAGTCACAAAATCAGTTCTCCAAAATCACCCCATTGTGAGGTGAATAATTTAGCCTTTATGTGACATTAGCAGTATAGGCAACAACTGAGAGAGAAGGAGAGGAGGTGATGATGAGCAGAGGTGCCAGACCGACTCCAAAAATATCTCAGGTGCATACCTCAGCCTACAGTAGTGCAGAGCTATATGAAGGCATATACCTTCAAATCTAGCCAACAAAACGAGATATTAAGGGGTGAAACACCATCACACAATCACATATCTGGTCTTCCAGTACTTTTTTTGGACTACACTGTTGAGACAATCTCAATGACTGAAAGCTGAAATGTGTTGAGTCCGGCAGAGAGTATGACGTCAGTCATGTTTCTAAATGCACCTTGCAGTGATTAAATGAGCTTTTGTCACTTTTTTCACATTTACTGTAGATTGCTGACCTTTTCACTCTCACATGAATAGAGTGAGCTTTTATTATACAAGCTCAGAGAGCCAAACAGGATGTCAAAGAGCCGGTGAGTAGCATATAAGGGGATCTATTGGCAGAAATGTAATATAATACTAATAAGTATGTTTTCTTTAGTGTATAATCTCCTGAAAATAAGAATAGCTGTGTTGCGTTACCTTAGGATGAGCCCTTTATATCTACATAGAGTGGGTGCTCTTCACAGAGCCTGCCATTAGTGAGGTCATGGGATTTTATTACCCGCAACCCACCCGACCCGTTAGGAGAGCCGATCCTCACCGCCCGACCTGCAAAAATATGCGTTCATCACCCAAAACTGACCCGAGCCGCAAACCGCCAACTTTATGCATTATAGTAGCGCAAAAGTCAGGACTAAGGTCTGAGACAAGGACAGAGACAGGCGGACTCAAGTGCCACAGCTCGCAGTGTGTGTGTCTAACGTGATCTCACAGAAATACGTGACCACGACCTCTTGACGACGCATTACGTGGTGGTGGCACGGAATATGTTACAATTACATGCTGCCACCACGGCGGTGTATGTTTCTGTAAGTTGTTAATAACTTACTCAGAACGCTTCTTTGTCACTCTGTCACAATTTTCTAGTAAGCTCGGCACAAACCGAAGTTTCAGGTGGTTGCAATCTGCAACCTCACTGCTCCTACACACTGCAACTTTAAGTGTATTTTGTTCTGAAAATCAGGATGAGGAAATACTATTTTCATACACACAACCTGTTTGAGAATCTAAAGCAGATCATGAACGTTGACAAAGGTTGAAGAACATTAAATTGTTGATTTGGGTCATCAACACGAAGTGTGGTACCGATGCAGCTGAAGCTTCTTTAAATACTGGAGGTATTTATCTTCAAGCACCGTGAAAGCCTGATCGCTAATATCAGAACTAACATCTCTGAAATCTACAGAGCACCCAAATCAGAAAGAAAAGAGCAGGGAGATAATCATTCTTACCGTGGTTAAACTTTGTTTCAGTGGTTAATAAGACAATTGCCTTCCTCTCTGGCCCTTAATCTCTTATTCTGCATTGTCCAAACCCTTAATCCTAATCCGATAGGAAGGGCAAGCATTAAGATGAGACAGTAGACTTGGAGTTGACATATATGTGCTGACATAGCTAATCCAAATCTAATCCCTCTTCCAGGATGGCTTCTTAAGCGTTGTGTGGGACCAACTTTAAATACAACACGGGTGAGAATTTATGTTTGAAGATGAGACAGATGTTTTTATAAATTACACATTTGCGCACAACACACCCACACTTTGGGCTTGTCAGGTCAAATCTAGATGTGCTGATCGGCTCCTCATTGGCAGGATCCAGCGCTGTGAACGCTTGATTGCTCCTGAAAACAACTTGTCAAAACACATAGCATAACTAAACGTTTCCCAACATGCTGTCACTAAAATAATAAGGCAGATTTCTCAGGCATCTGTTCAAATGAAACAGAGCTGTGGTTTAGTACAATTAATTTACTCTTGTGGATATAATTGCTCCAGGCCTCAGGATATATAAAGGACGATTCAGTGTAAAACAGAATTCTCTTAATGTGTTGTGTAAGCTTCAACATTTTTATTCATTCATTCATTCATTCATGATCCGTAACCGCTTATCCTGTTCAGCGGGGCTAGAGCCGATCCCAGTTGACACTGGGCGAAGGCGGGGTACACCTAGGACAGGTCGTCAGACTATCACAGAGCTGACACGTAGAGACAGACAACCATTCATGCTCACATTCACAACTACGGGCAATTTAGAATAAAAAATGAACCTGCATGTCTTTGGACTATGGGAGGAACATGCAACAGCCAAACGTTACACAGAAGGGCAACAAGCCGGGTTTGAACCTACGACCCTGTGAGGCGACAGCGCTAACCACTGCATCACCGTGCAGCCTCACATTTTATTCAGCATCTGTGAATTTGCAACACAGTCTCACGGCAGTTTGTGAAATAGTCACAAAATTTAATCGATTTGATTCATGTACATTGACACAAATTACTCCTTTTTTTTGTGACGCTCAGCACGACTTTCAACAGCATATTTTTTGTGCGTTTTTCTACGAATATCCAGCAACACGTGACACACGTGTCAATTTCCGCTCCAGTCTTTTCAAAATAAAACTACTTAGTTAGGTTTTTGGAAAAGATTGACTTGATTAGGTTTAGGCAACAAACTACTTAGTTAGGTTTAGGTAAATATTGCGATTTGGGTCAAAATAACTCCAGAAGTGCTGTAACTTCAATATGGAAGCTACGTGACAAAAACTACTTAAGTAGCTTTAGGAAAAGATCGTGGTTTGGGTCAAAATAACTCTGTAAGTACAGTAACATAAGTACGGAAGTCACATTAAAATAAAGCAACGTTGACTTCTGGTTTCACACGGGGTATTAACAGCGGTCTCCTGGGCGAAATCCAGTGTTTTTTGACCCACCAATCCACCCCGACCTCCTCCCTCCCGGTTTACATTTGCGTGGATTACATAAAAATTGATTTCATGCTGACCATCATGAAAAAAATGTGAAACACATTAAACTTTCTGACTATTTCACAAACTGTTGTGCGACCTTGCTGGAATTTGAACCCAAGAAAAGGGAGGAGTGATAAAACCATCCAAGTACATACTGTACTGTTACACACTGTAACAGTGTGGGATACACATCATTTAATAGCACTTTGTAGACACAACAATACTCATTTCCCTTGAACATAAAGTCCAGAACAAAATCCATTAAAATCACACAACATTTGCTTAACGTCGATTTTCACATTTGTCAAAACCTTTAACACGCTTCACATTTCAGCTGTCAAGTCTCTCTAACGTGTTTCCATGCTGCTCATTTCCGCTTATTTTTAGCTCATCATGGGCTGAAACAGAGTCGTCAGACCGCCTCTTTTTAATCACATTTTTATTTAATAATTGCTTTGACTCTAATTAGCCTTCAAGCATAGCTTTACTTCGTGTGCTGTTGGTGTTATAACGCCACTTGAAAATGCTCTCGTCTTGTCCTTGGAGCAGTATTGTTTACTCTGGATTTGAAGTGTCCACAAGACAAAAGCATTTATTCTTTGTCTTTAAAACACTAACCTTATGCAAAACAGCTGATCTCCCCAGTGCTCTTCAGGCTTTGTCTAGAGAGATTATGAGACTTCACATATGGCACTCAACATGGCTGTTGATTTGAGTTTTGGAGTTGCTTGGATTTTGTTCTTTCCTCGTCGTGCCAATCCTTCCGATTAGACAAACATTTTGTTATTTGCTTTATTTCCTAATCAGATGCTGTTAATATAAAAAGGTTATCAGTCCATATCATTTCTGTGATGTTATGGAGACTTGACGTTGCATCAGTGCCGGTGAAATCCACGTGTTGTAACTAGAGATCCCCCGGAGGAGAAGTGCCCTCTAACCAATACAGGCAGTTCTGTCGTTAATGCTCATTCTGTGGTCTCCCAGCACTATTTGTTGCAGTCGCCCGCCTGCCTGGTACCACTTTGGACTCTCCATTAGGCCAGACCATGTCCTCTCCAAATCCCAGTGGCATGCTATTATAATGACTGTATCACTCTACCTCATTCACCGAGTCCCTGATTGCAAAACCATTTTGGCCGTGGAACTGTGGCACAAAACTTAATATCCGAATAACCCTGCATGCTCAAAGCACATTAAAAAGCATAAGTAGTTTGCTTGTCTTATCTGGTGCAACACATTTTCTTTAAGGGGAGACACCCCTGTCCTGCCCAAATCCCCAAATCAATAAATAAATCACTCAATAA
This sequence comes from Sebastiscus albofasciatus, assembly GCA_916701655.1. Taxonomy (NCBI): domain Eukaryota; kingdom Metazoa; phylum Chordata; class Actinopteri; order Perciformes; family Sebastidae; genus Sebastiscus; species Sebastiscus albofasciatus. The sequence continues at coordinate 7,288 of CAKAOI010033901.1, forward strand.
ATTAATAAATGTCATTAAATGTAGCAAACATAATATTGAAAATAAAAGTAGCCATTAATTAATTAATAAAATGTGACATAAATTAATATTTTTTTTAATTTGCTTCTTTATTTATTTATCTTTGTATTAATTTCCGTATATATTTACTCTCCCCTTTTATTTCTTTATGCATTTATTTTGTATTAATTTTAAAATTTATTTAATTTTGCATTTACTTTTTATTTATTTTACATTTCTTTTTAACTGTATTTTTGCATCTATTTATTTATTCCTGCACGATTTTCCCTTTGTATTTCACCCCTTATTTATTTATTTCTATATTCTTTTCTTTATACATTTCTTTACACATTTCTTTATGCATTCCTGCCTCATTATGGAAATGGGGGGACTGTAACTGAACGTGGGTCACCTAAATGTGAATTTTGGATGTTTTCTTTCCACTAGTCTGAAAGAAGATGGAAGCAAAATAGCCCAAAATTTCAAAATTGTGTTTGCCTGAAGTGTCTCCCCTTAAAACTTTTAATAATTTCCTTTAATTTACATCGATCACAGAGAAAATGAGCATTAGGTGCTCAGACTCTACCACCTGTGACCCCACACAGCTCAGACATCTCAGAGCTTTTCCAGTCTTATCCTGCTTTCTAATGTAATGAGGTGTGGACAGCCCCCTATCTCTATGGACCAATGTCACCTTCATAATCCAAAGATTTGGACCTTGAGGGGCGAGGGTTTTGTGGGACTCTCGGTGGGATTACTGACTGGACTGACTGCGTGGTCTGTCGTCTGTCTGCGACCTCCCGAGAGGCTGAGCAGGAGGGTCCTGGCCCTTTAGCTGCTGCTAATCTGGAGTGGAAGGGTCTGAGCTGGCCTCAGGACCAGACCAGTTACATTTATCATCCTGTACACATGTGTGTCACAGATAAGGATATTTATAAAATAGAGCTTCTGACTGCTGGACATGGCAGAGACTAGTCCACACGGCATTATATTTAATCAAGTTATGTTGCAGAACATATTTCATTATGCCTGTGGACAAAGATAAAAAGGGGCGGAGAGGGAGTTCACGATTCAAGGACTTGTTGGCTTCTAACAGAGATCTTACAATAAAAACGAACCAGGGACAGTAATGTGTGTGCCTTGGGCATCGGAGAAACACTTCACACAGAGATAATTTCAAGGCTTTCAGGGATTTAATCTGATTTTGCAATTAATTGGTTCGTTAAACTCCTGCTCCTGGGATTAAACGCAAATTAAAGCAATGACAGAATGGGGCATGGGGAATTTCCCAAGACGGTCGCTGCAACAAACGCTGTTTATCTCCCACCCGTACATACAAACGTATCACTTATCTCTCCTTGAGTGTTTTTATTTCTGGTGCTTAGTTTCAATAGGCCTCAAGTTTGTTCCAGGCAAAAAACATAATTTCATATATTCTAATATATTTCTGGTGATTATGAGGGCCATGATAGAAGAAATCTACCAATCATCAACTGGTTGTCATATTCAGCTATTGCTTAAGGCTGCGTTCAAGCTGGCGTCTGTTGCAATGCAATGTAACGTCATCTAGCAGCACACTACCCTGGTGGCCAGTCAAATGTGTGCATTGGAATGTTGAATTGAATTAACAGCCATGCTGAGTGCCATATGTGAAGTCTCATAATCTCATTGGACAAAGCCTGAAGAGCATTGGGGAGATCATCCAATGTTTGGAAACTTTCTTCTCTTATTTCAGGAAAATAGTTCACCGCAATATGTTTCTGAAAACATTTTATGCGATAAATAACCAATGCAGTTGATGAATCTGTCTTTATTTTAGATCGACAAGGCTTAGTTTAAAAGTTTCTAAGGAGTTTCCAGAGGCGGCGAGTCGCGTCGGACGCCAGTGACTTGCATAAAGTGGCCTAGACCTCAACTTTATACAACTTTATTGTCCGTCTCTCGAATCGCGCCGCCCTGCTACCAGAATGCATTGCACGGCTGCTTACATAGACAATGAATGGGAAAGCATGTGGACACATACCTTCACATTTGTTGAAACAAGGGAGAACATTTTTACTGCCTTGTGCAGCGGTATCAAACGGCGACGGCCGTGACAAAGCGTTGGTATTTGACGCTTTGGGAATGAGAACAGGCTGGTTATTGTTTTGGGTGTAGCGGGTCGGTGCCCATTTCTTTTTAAAATACATCTTTGTTCCTTGATAACACATTATAAAAGGCAATTGTATTCGATACAACAAAAAGGTTTGAATAAAAAAGCAATGCATATCTGAAATTATGATCCATTCTTTTGCATTTTGCATTTTCCTGATTGAATTGAATAATTGATAGAATGAATACATGGACTGACTTCCTGGATCAGATTTCCCAATGCATTTCTGAACATGGCCTAATACATTACAAACCCAAAGGGCATTAAATGCGGCAAAGAGTTAAAGGAACATTGCGGCATTTACTGAAATGACATAGATATGATCCGTAAAACCACTTGTCTTTGCCTCGTTGCACTCTTCACACTACCAGTAGTGATTTATAATAGGACGGCATTCACTTTCAGTATCAAATTTCTTATATAAAGCTCGCAAACTATTCCTGATCCGAACGAGTCCCGTTCTTGATCTCCCTCCTCCCCGCTGTCCTCGGTTGGAAAGCAGCGAACATCAAGGTCTTGATTCGTCATGGGCTCTACTGAGTAGAATTCCTTGTGTTGCCATGGTATCAGGGGAGTGCTGTCACTCATTGTCACCGAGATGACAGCTTCTATTTCTATGGTTTCTCCGCCACTATATTTGCTCTTTTGAGACTGTTGTTGTTGCTCGAACTGGAAACAGGCGGCAACATGTCAGATGATATGAGGGAAACACGCATGCCGATCTGCATGCCACCAAACGAACTCTAATCATTAATTTAACCAAACAGTGGATCTGCCAAAGAATGTATCCCAAGTCAAGCTTTTCCTCTCACCAGGAATCCTCCCACTCTTCTTCCTCTTCTCCCTCCGTATCCAAGCCAGTGCTTCATCACACCACATCTAAAAGCTTCAGCAATTATCCTGTAATTCATTCAAAACCTTACTCTCCACTGCTTTCCCCTTTGATGACTTCCATTAAGTCACATTGTGAGACAACATGCTGAACCCCAAAAGCCCAGTTTTTCCATTCTGTGGGTGATCACCAGCTGGTCGAAGTTATATGGAGGACCGATTATAGAGCCTCCTCTGATCTTCTCTCTTTCCCTCCACAATGAAGCTGCTATAGCTTCAGAGGACAGCCACTGGTGTACAACATATAGAAACTGTAATATCACAAGTGGCTGCAGCTGGAGGCTGTTCCCGGTATCATTAACATCTCCAGTATCTAGTCTTCAGTGTAACAAGGTGCACAATCAAGATGCTCCCATTCTCTCTGCCTGCGTTTCAGCCATGATTGGGACAGGAAGGTTGTCGCAGTATGGAATTAATTTCAGCCTTTACCACCAGAGAGATCCATATCTAGGTCATCCATCCCATCTATAGGGTAGAAAACTGTCTTTGTTCGTTGTTTTCCTTCATGTGTCACCTTCCATTTAACTGTTCAGCGAGTGAGTGTTAGATTTACGTCAGCGCCGGTGCTGAGGGTGCTGTGCTAGTTTGAGAAGGTGAGGCTCCAGACCCATCAAGGTCTGTTTCAATCAAACACCTCCAATCTTTTATACGCACACGGTAAAATCTCTTCGCACCTGTCAGAGCTTGTATAAGGAGTAAAAACAGTTCAAAAGAAAGTATCCCAGGAATTTAGGTTAGTCATTGTTTTGAGTCAAATAACACATAGTGAGAGACGATGGATTTCAGGTTCTGTTCTGGTAACTTTTCAACCCTCTGGACACAAACTGCGTAAAAAAAAATCCTAGAACATGTAAAGGGCCACTGATGAGCAAGGCAAGATCATGGCATTTCTGAGTGGCCAACATATTCTGAAAATAACAGTACATGATGTGCCTGCTTCAGACATGTTTTGACTATGCATTAAACATAGAAATAAAAAAAAAAACAAGCTCCCACAAGACAAAAAAACGAAAATAAATCACCCATGTCCTCCATTTCCTCTCTCCCTACCTTGTCTTTTTCTTTTGTCATTACTCATTAGCCATCCTTGTTACAAACACACCTAATCTAAATGTCATGTCACAAGTACTGGCCAAACTCAAGATAGACTGTTGTAGTGTACTGTACTTGTCTTAATGTCCGTATGTTCCTGAAATAACTTCCAAATATAAAAGAAGACCAAGCTCTCAGTGCTGGAGAAACTGTGGCGAATGTAACGCAAATCATTCACACATTTTCTACAAATGCAGTTTATTGAATTTGTTTTGGTCAGAAATATTTAAGTTATAGAAGACATTTTCAAAAAACCTCTGTAATTTAAAAGCAGAGCATATCATACTCGGAAAACCTCCAATTGGTCTCGGTAAAGATGAACGTTACTTATTTAGAATAGTCAGAATCACAGCACTGAAGCAAATAACAAAAGGGTGGAAAAAAAACTAAACCCCCAGATTTCATAAAATGGAAAAGTTTAATTCAAGAAATAAAAGTTATGGAAAAGGGAACTCACAAAATAAGGATTCTGGAGGATGTTTTTGAGAAGAGATGGAGTCTAACAGAAGGAAAAATATAGCTACATGGGTTAGCAGGCATGCACATATACATATGCCTGGAGGTGACCTGACATGTGAAGGTGGGCACATGTGCGTGCCCATGTAAATGATATTGCTATATCTCTGCGCTCCCCCTTTTTTTCTATTTACTTATTTGCTTATTTAATTTATTATTATTATTATTACTTTCTTTTCTTTTTATTAATATTATTAAAAAAATAAGATTTTTTTATTCTATTCTTTCTTTTTATTATTATTTTTTATTATTATTATTATTATAATTATTATTTTTTCTTTCTTTCTTAATTTTATTTCAATTTTGAATGCTGAAGTTGTTTTCTCTAGTGGACTGAGTGTGTTCATCTCTAAGCTCAACAACTTGGTTTATAACCTATTGTAATTACGAAGTGTAAATTGCATATATGAAAACAACCTCGAAAAAATAAAGTATGGAAAAAAAAGTGTCTGTATGTTTTAACACCGTCCAATTGTCCTATGTCTTTTTGTAGTGTTATACTGCATCAATAATAAATAAAAAACAGGCTTTGGCATCCACATAAACCTTGGATTACGTTCAACGCCAACCTTTTTTTAATGTCCACTTCCAATATTTTCCCCATTGTCACTTTCTTCAATATCCATGCATGGAAACTATAGTTAACTTTGGGGAAAGATTGTGGTTATGGCAAATAATCTATAATTAAGGTATGGTTAGGGATAGACATCTAAGGGCGCTTTCACAGTCTGTTGTCATCGAACTGGTGCGGTTCGTTTGGAAGGTTGTGAACGCAGTAATCGTACTTTGATGCAGACCTAAACAACCAGACCAAACCTTTTCCAAGCGAACCAAAACTCATGCTGCCTGTGCGGGCATTTGTCTCGATGGACACAGATAAACAACAGGTTAACATGAGTGGGCGAGGACGTGACCTGGACTTCTGCGGAAGTCCGATGTTTGCTTGACATCTGGGTTGAAGTGAGCACACAAAAACAGCTGAATAAAGTCCACAAAAATAGTGACTTTTATAAACTGTAGGAGAAAGGATTCGTGCACCCGGTAGATCAGTGCCGTGTCAAAGGGAAGAAACTTTGACAGCAATATTTCAAAGTCTGTGATTCCCTGCATGGAAGATGGCAGCTCTCAGCACGAAAAAAAGATAAATTCGCTCCTTTGTACACGTCCCTCAGCAAATAATTATTTTTATTTGGTCCGCTTTAATTTGTGCACTGTGAAGCCGAACCAGACTAAACAGAAAACAAACCAAAAGTATCAATTTCAGATTTCTGATTCGGACGAGCCAAATGGACTATGGTTAGTGAAAGCGCCTTAAGAACGGGAAACAGATTAAAGATTGTAGTTGAAAGGCACACTACTGTAGCCAAACTTTCTGCATTGAACGTTGGCTTTGTGAGGTGAGAATTTGGTGGATAGAAACTTAATTACTAGGACATCTGTCTGGACACTGATATGGATTTAATTTAATGTGGCTCAATGTGATTTCATTATCATTCCTACCCTTTTCTGTAATGTTTCTCCACTTAATTTAGAGCTGAAAATCAAATCCATCAAACATACAGATAAACAGATAAATAAAAGTAATCATTACCGCTACTGATTTAGAAAAGGCCATGACTTGTGTTGCATCGTTATAGTAGAAAAAGATTAAAAGGATGGAGGCGAAAAGTAAATGTCAGATTTAACAGTACAACCTCTTTAGCACGAGGCCAAAGATATTTCCTAACCTCGTGTACAGAGATATTTTATAGGGTGGGCTTCCAGACGACCACCCGCTCGACGCTGCTCCCTGCCCAGCTCCGGCTCCACTTGGCCGCTGCTGCAACCTTCAACAGCGCGAGAGAGGAAAGGGTGGGAGGGATAATAATGTGGGTGGGTGGTTCGGCTTTGTAACTCATGTCCTCATTGCTCACACACACACACACATACACACGTTCTACTTGATGTCATCCCACATTTACAGCGCTGTGACATTATCCCTCCCTGCTACATCCAGTTATTAACTTCACACAGTTAAACCGTTTGCATTCCTCTCTGGTCACTTGCTAAAGCATTCCCACCAACCAGTGACCCATGGCTCAGAGCACTGGGAGTTGCTCTATATTAGGAGAGACAAGGCAGACTAATTCAATTATTCATCCAGTAATACAGTCACCCTTATCATTGTCATGCCTATATATCATATTCAGAGAATAGGCTGCATGTGGCTCATTTGTCTAACTCATTACTCATAATTATTATGATGATTGTAAGCTAACTTTAACATCAATTTTCTCTACTTATTACACAGATTTTGTAAGAGACGGTTGTGGTTCTGCTGCTCACTTTGACACACATTTGTTCGGGTGTCTTTTTGGTTTAATTGGATCATGATTTGCAGTTTGAGTGTGATGTGATCATCACAAGTTTAGTATGTAAGGGTGTTGTTCATGAGTGATGGACCTGACAGCCAGATTACGCCAACTGCTTTAGTAATGCTACTTTTTATCAAATTGCGATGGTGAACTGAGGACTGAGCTTTAATGCAGTTCTCTCACTTTAACTTTAACTTATTCCATCCCTCACTTACATTCACAAGATTTGGGTTGTGACTGACAGAATAGGATCAAGTGGCGGAGAGGAGGTTTCTCTGTAGGGTCGGGTCTAGTCTACATGATGAGAAGCTCAGCAGTTCAGGATAAAAAACATCTTTTCCTTCATACTTTGCCTTATTTTACTTCAAAGGAGCCAGCTGGAGGCTATAGCTGCCACTGCAGCTACGGAGATACCACATACAAATCAGTGATTGATTGGCAAGTTTGGGCTGCTGTATTCTCCTCAAGCGGCTACCTTCAGGTCAGAAAAGTGAAGCCAATGCTGAAGTGCCTTAAACTTGCATTTCTTCTAATAGCCAGCAGGGGGCGACTCCTCTGGTTGCAAAAAGAAGTCTGATTGTATAGAAGTCTATGAGAAAATGATCCACTTGATTTATTACCTCAATAAACATTGTAAACATGAGTTTATGGTCCCAATCGCTTGTTTCCAGTCTTCTTCAATACAGCATGATGTTCATTTAGTAAATTATGGTCCCATTTAGAGTCAGATAGACCATAAAGCAGGGGATGCTTTAGGGCGTGGCTACTTTGTTATTGACAGGTCGCTACCACGGTGTTGTCCGCTCTGGGTGTTGTCCGTTTTTTTGTCTTACAACTTTAACACTTTCACAAGTGTTCACAAGTGTTTTCAGTTCATGAAAGTTAATTATAAGCTTTTTTGGTTGCCTAAAAATGTCTTTCATTTGTTCTTAGCTCCACCCTCTCGTAGGGTGACCAGATCCCAACAAACCAGATGTGGAACAAAGAGTATGTTTATGTGGAACAATGTGAGACACGTAACCAATGCTGAGAGGTAGTCTATAATTTTGATATGATGTGCATTTAACTTCAAAAATGAACATTTCTATTCTGCCTCTTAGCTCGTAACATCTCTATGTTTTGCCCTCCGTTTGAATCAGTAGCACACAATTATAGAGGTTAGCCTACAGGTTACTGTGTCGCTTCATATCGTATTCCCCCCTCATGCAAAATTGAAAAATAACAACGCAAATTTCACAAAAACCTCTCTGAGAATCGCCTTCCACCGGCTTCACCAAGTTATAAGTCGTTTCCCAGTCTTTGTTGTAGCTGCGTTTCCTTTTCTTGGTGGTAGTTTCCATCAGATTCTGCTTTAATTTGCATGAAGTACTGTAGGTTGTGACTTTGTGGTGACTCTTGACCTACGTGTGTGCGGTTTGATTGCCAGGAAACAGCTGCTTATTTCACAGCCATTGGATAAAAGACAGATTTAAAAAAAAAAAAAAAAACATCTGTCCTGCAGTGGTTTTACTTTTGAAAACTAGAGCCATTAAAAATTCAGGACATCATCTCAATATGTGGGATGCGGGACAAGGGATAAAAATGCTGTGCAGTCCCACATAAAGAGGGACACCTGGTGTCCCTACCCTCTCGTGTCACTTCTGGTTGCAAAAAAACAAAATGCTGAACAAGAGGCTTCAAACCCGAAGTCCACAAACCAGTGGGTGACGTCATGGTGACTATATCCACTTCTTATACACAGTCTATGATTCTCCTACAAGTTTCTGTCTGTGACTACAACATTAAGTTGAGGAAAGAGTAATCTTCTACTCTCATTTACGTGCTTCCTCACTGTCGCTCGTATCAGAAAGTGAATGAAAGAATATAAACAGGGAATATAAATAAAGCACACTACGACCTGATCATGTACGATACAAGCTGTTGCTTCTTTGACCAGGTCAAACAGCTTGTAAATGGACACGATGATGGATGCCACTTTCAGGTCATAATCAGGAATGCTGTGTTAAAAGTTTCCACTTCCGTGCAACCGAGACAGAGAGGAGCGTGAAGTTTAAACAGTCTGCTGAGGTTAAGGATGAGGAGTTTACAAAAGTGTTGACATGTTTTATTTCATCTTGGCCCTGTGAGCATGTATTTTATGTCTAAAGGCAAATAAAAAAATGAAAGGTAATGTTCTCTTGTTTCACCTGGAACATCCTCTGTTTACTGTGGCCTGGCTTCAGCTGTTTATACACTGTGCAGTAAATTCTCAGTGAAACCACTTTCCAGTAGTATGATACTTACTAATCCGCAATTTTATAAATTCTTTCCCTATGTTTTTTTATTCTCTTACATGTTGCCTTCAGGGTGACATTTTTTCTTTCCTTGTTCTCCAACCAGACGAAAACAAGCATTCATTTCCCGCAGTGCTGGGATGCAGTTTTTTGGAGTCAGCTGTGTTTTGGCGTCTCTCGCATTTGGTCTGTCAGCGCTGTGTGACTGTGTCGAAGCAGAGTTAGGGCTAAGGCATGTGTGAGTGTGTGTGTGTGTGTGTGAGTGTGTGTGTGTTACCAGGAGGGGACGTATCTACATCAATAAAGAGACCAAATTCCACATTAATCAAAAACAAATCATGGCAAACCGCAGGATCAAAGACCTGTCAGCTTTAAAGATGGCTTCATGCCCTACGAACTTTGAAAAACTCGCTTTTAGCTCATCAAGAACTCAACTTCCACCCAGAGACAGCATGAGTACGGCTCAGAAGAAGGTTCAGAGGCTCCTTTCAAAGGGCTTTCTCTCTCTCTTCTCTTTCCCCCTGCAAATAATGAACAGACTAAAATAAAGCTCAATATCTGACCTACATTGTAAGAGCTTGGTCTGAAGCAATTAATCTTTCGAAAAGCTTCCTAAGACAGGAAGCAAGTGCACACTACCAATTTCTTCATTTAAATTGAAGGCAGTATAATAGCTGACATGGCTGCACTGCCCTCGTCCTCGTCTTTGCTGCTCTCTGTAGTTATTCCAGCGCCTAATACAGATCCATGTCAAAGTTCAACGACAGCCTGAGGTTCACATAGTACATCATGTCAGGTCATTTATGGGGCGTGAATTAGGAGTTCATGCAATGTATTGACACGGCAAGTTGTATTTTATTTAAATATTTCCAAATAAATGGCCTTTTTATTTTAACAATACGTTGGTTTGTTAATTTCCTCTTTTTCTGCGCTTAGATGTATTGTAAACTTAATTTTTTTTTAAAAGATCCCCACCAGTGGGCTACCTCTGGGTCTGAAAAAAGATTACAAAAGTTTAACAACTGGACACAAAATACCTCCTACATCACTGAAGTCCATTCTCAGTTTTCATGTTTCCACATCACACTTGTTAAGTTGCATATTGGACCACGATTAGCTTCCAAACTAGTTGTGATGTCACAAAATCCTGCTCATTCGTACACGTCAGATTTAAAGTGAGCACAGAGAAATGTTTCCTCTTCAGTAGATTAATGTGAAAACAACCTTCTAGTGTCAAACTCTGCACATACATCATTCTGGACAGTGAAGGTCAAACACCCAAGTGAAGTAACAATAAGCAAAACACATCATTTCACCTTCCTTCCTTACAACAATGTACCTTCCAGGTGTGCCAACAGCAGAAAAGCCTCGGTGAGAACATTTCTGCTGCACTACATCACCACGTCACTGAGTGTCAAAATTGACTTCATGTTGCCCACAACACACATCCTGCCTCACGGTGTTTTTCTCAGGCTACAGTGAGATAAAACAGACTTGGGTGAGCCACAGCCGTCAGGGTTGGTCAGCTCCGCTCGCCGCTCATCTTTAGCAGCGGTTGAGTATGGGACATGAGAACCATCACAGGCTTCAGCAAGAGGCTGCTGTGGTCCGGACATCTGGCTGCGCAGTAGCCACACACAGCTGGCGTAACTGGTGTATTTGTGTTTACATGTAAGGTTTTGGTACAGCTAACACATGCAGCAAATATTTATCCACGACCAAGTTAAAAGGCAACTTTGGTATTTTTCAACCTGGACCCTATTTTCCCATGGTTTGTATCTAAGTGTCCAAAAGGGACAACAATTTCTGAAACTGGTCCAGTATTGAGGGAGTTGGTTGTAGATGGAAGCTGCTCACAGGCTACAATAAGGTGCTGTTGGGGCAAGCTGGCACCCCCATTTACGTCCATTAAAAGTGCTTGTTTTTGCCATGACAGGCTCTGATTGTTATTATAAATATCTGACAACATTATGGAAAGAGTCTCACTCAAGGAGAAGTCTCGTTCTGAAATCTGGCGAGGTGACGTGTTGCCGTAAGACAACCATGGAAACATGGAATACGCACGAGTTTGTTGTATTGGAGTACAGAAAGTGTAGCTTAGTATTATCTAAAAGATTTTCAAAGTCACGGCTGAATATTTAGATGATTTCCACAATGTGGACGAGGTCTTTGAATTCGATGGCCGCCTGTATTTATTTGAGCCAGAGTCTACTGATATTCAGAATTCACAATGAGTCTTCTCCTTGAGCGTGACTTGGACACAATAACAAACAGAGCGACTCAAGCGTAAGGTGAGAAAATTTTTTTATTTCTCTGTAGGGTCCTTTCTATAGTGTCATCAGACACTTATAATAACAATCTGAGCCTGTCAGTGGCAAAAACAAGCATTTTTAGTGGACGTAACGTTACATTGACGCTTGTTTCGTGGCTTCCATTTACCGCGTTATCCCTCAATACTGGACCAATTTCAAAAACTGTTGCCCCGTTAGCCAGTTAGAGACAAAAACATGAAGGAAATAGGGTCCAGGTTGAAAAATACCAAAGTCACCTTTAAGCTCATATTCATAATAGTCACGATAAAGATAAGGTTTAAACAGCCTGTGTGCAAAGGAATGTGTTATAGTGACTGTGTTTACCTCTGAGTGTTTATCTCAGTTGAGGGCAGAGTTTTATGGCCAGATCAGATTTATGATGCTCGTTGTGCCCGTGGGAAATAGGGGGCAGAGGTAGGAGCGTGTGACATACAGTCCTGTCCTTGCATGGTCCTATCACACATCGAGAATCAATGGACCTTTCTGATTGAGGTGGCACCGGGAAAAGAAATTACTGCTTTCCATCCATATGTTTTGCACCGCGCTGTTCTTTATGTGTGTGTAATTCAGCGTATATACACGTACTGTTTTCACATCACATTAGATTTTCAAGTGCATCCTTAATGATGATTTTGTCTGTGAGTAACGCGACCCGTGATGACTTATTAACTGCTCACCAGTTGTCGTGCTTCACTGGGATGATGTACAGCTTTGAGGCCGTAGCAAGTCAGTACTTGACCGCTGTGCTCCACAGCGAACAAATCCTCATCTTACCCCTGGCTAACCCAGAGCTTCCTCCCATGAATCCTGCTTTTTATGACCCAGAAGTTTAATGTTGACAAAGCGAACATGGTGTGAACTTTTGGAGGTTTTCAAAAAGCTTCTTGACAGCCACAGATGGAGAAGTCTCATTATAGTACATTATGCACACTCGAGGCGCCAATGGAGCTGTAAAAGCACTCGCTACTTCTGTCAAAGATGTCTTTTTTTTTGCTCTTATTTCTATTCAGTGAATAGATGAATGCATGAAGGTTACAAGTAACAATGGTTAATGGGAGACGTTAATGCTACAGTACCTTTTGTGGGCACTGCACAGAAAGGCAGACTTATTTTTTTTGGATGGTATGCAGGTTATGCTTCTTTCAATTGCAGGTAGAAAAAGGGTCAAGGCTCTGACAGCCGTCAATTTGTGCGGTTAGCTGAGGAGGAAGCAATTACAAAGTTTATCGCTGTGGCCAAGTTTACAGACTTCTGAAAAAAAATGTATGTTGAGAGTTCAAGGAGCAGAGGTGGATGAAAGAAAGGGATTTCAAAATATTGGTGTCTGTCCATGATTTAACCTCGTCTTTCCATCTTTCTACTATTTGAGAGATGTAACTATTGCAATTTTATATTTTTTATAAAACTCTATGAAAGTATTTGTATTCTTGTCCTACATACAGGCTCTATAACAGAACAGAAGACAGATGATTGTCCACAAAGCTGTCCTGGTTTGATGGGGGTGATAGGAGGCTTCATGCTTGACTTCACCGGCCAATCGGGAGCAGTGTGTGTCTGCAGGTTGAAAGGTTAACTGGCTCATTAGTCGATGCTCTTTTTGATATGGCTAATGATCACCAATGTTTGCCGTTGCCACTTGAGGCTTCCTAAGATGTCCAAAGAATGCAAAGTCCTTTTGAAGTCCGACATTGAGCGATCAAGCTTGGCATGCTTTTCTTTAGGATAGGATTTTTTGATTATGGGTGTTTCTGCAACTACAAGCATTTTGTATTTACGTTAAAATTTGCAGTTCAATGCTTGATAAATATGTACACAGTGTTAATTACCCACAATAATTAGTAAATAATGTGATTTGATCAAATTTATGAAGCATTTTATGGGTCCAAACACTTTTCTTCATGTCCAACAGCTATGGTCTCATTGTTGAGATACGTAAAATGAGCTAATTCAATTATAATAGGACAATATTTCAAATGGAATTGTTTCATATTCATATTACTTTACACCATATTAGAATTATTTATTTGTTTAAAAATCATTAATATGATTTTTTCATCTAAATGTGCCTGTCCCACATTTATGAGTCCTTACCGCGACACTGAACAAATGCCATAGTAAAAGTTATATTCAAATCCAATCAAATCTCGTTTCCATGGAAAACAATATTACTGTTGAATTCATTCATATCATTATTAGATGTTAAGAGTCAAAGTTAACAAAGCAGACCTCACCATTTATCTGTAATATTACCAAAAATGTAATTTATGCCTGACATTAAAATTGCAATAACTGTCATTAAACACGTCATATTTTATATTTTTTTAGTATGAACACTGACATCTATGCTTACTGTAAATGTTTCAGGGTGTAGAGAAAAATCATGAAATCCCCTGTTTTAAAAAAAATATCAATATTTACAATGATGCACAAAGCTTGAAGAAAATTGATTTAAATGTCTTAAAAATTTTATAGAAATTAAATAAATAAATATCGGATCGTAGCGGTAAGGACATTTAGTAAGAACAAGTGATGAAAAAACCATTAAAAATAAACATGTTACAGATTAAAATTTTAACCATTATATGCAATTCATCCATATCATTTTGTCCATTTCTATCTCCGTATTTTGGTTCATACATGTGGAGAGGTCATTTTGCAGTAGTCAAGAGTATTGCTAGGCAGTAATGAGGTATTTGCCGCTGTGCGGAGGGTGCGCCTGACTTTAAGTGTTTTCTTGCTTAACAATTCACTCACCAGTTCAGACTTTTCCAAAACACATTTATAGGGTTTACAGCCTTTGTTTGGGGCCCGGGGCAGTTTCTCTGCCTGACACCATCAATGAGGAATTGAATAAGAGGCTCTTAGAGACGTTCAAATTAACCTGGCTTGTCTCAACTAACTGTTATTTTGACGCATAATAGAAAATGTGTTGCTGCAGAAAGACGCTTCTCCGGGGCAAAGGAGCGGTTTTCAACAAATCATTTCTCTGTGGAGCTCCGAACGGATGGCGGATCATAAACTTTCTTAAATTTTTAATTACTTCAATAGCAGATACTAATTATTATGTGGAATATGAAACAAGAGTTACACAATAGCCTCACGAATCGTTGTCTTGATCTTATATTTCATGTTAACTTGCTCAAATGTTTAAAATTAGACGTATTAGCCAATAATGTAGTGATTGAATTGAGATTATATTATTCAGATAATTGAATAACGTTCCTCCCCAGACATAATAATATCATTATCTATTGAAACGAGTTGATAGGAGAAGATATTGTTACACATTTCTCATTAAAGTCGGATTGTTCTCCAGTGATTCATGAAGAACTAATAGTATGTGCATCCATCCCTCTGTGGCTCTACTTTTGCATTATACATACTCCTAAATCTCCATCTCTACCGTGGGCAGCAGGGTTCACAGAGCAGCTGTTTGGGCTCTTTAGGCAACAGGAGCGGAGGAGAGATCAGACACGGACCAGGTCATCAGATGAGACGACGGAGTCAATATTTGCACAACGCAGACGTTTAGGGGAAACCTATTAACCCCATCTGAGCCGATATTCCTCTCTTTTCTCTTTCTCTCCCTCTGTCTTAATATTTAGGTGTCTGACCGTTCTCGCTGACAGGGTTAACTACGGGATAATAAGGCATACAGACTGCTTACAGCTGGGGTTCCTCAGTGTTTACAGGTTTATGCCAGCAGCTTTAAAAAGGTTTTCTGGCCTCCGTGCTGCTTACATTGTCCAGTCTCTATCGCATCAACACTCTTTAAAGCCCTAATTGGGAATTCTTACTCATACATTCTTACGCTTGAATTTGCGGCTAGGAAGTGATCTCTTTGCTACTTTAAATTTCCTCAAAATAAAGGCACTTTTTGGTCCAATTGAGAATAATAGTGTTTATACCCCTTTAAACATGATTAAAATGCTTTATTAGCTGTTACGCTCAGTGCCTGAATTGGACCATAAAAGGTGCCAGTACCCTAATTCAACATGATCATCGCATGTGTCTTGGATATATTTACACTCACCGGCCACTTTATTAGGTACAAGGTGTACCTAATAAAGTGGCCAGTGCTAGTACCTACAGTACTGTAGCCCATCTGCTTCAAGGTTCGACGTGTTGTGCGTTCAGAGATGCTATTCTGCATACCTTGGTTGTAACGAGTGGTTATTTGAGCTACTGTTGACTTTCTATCATCTCCAACCACTCTGCCCATTCTCCTCTGACCTCTGACATCAACAAGGCATTTCCGTCCACACAACTGCCGCTCACTGGATATTTTCTCTTGTTCGGACCATTCTCTGTAAACCCTAGAGATGTTTGTGCGTGAAAATCCCAGTAGATCAGCAGTTTTTGAAATACTCAGACCAACCCGTCTGGCACCAACAACCATGCCACGTTCAAAGTCACTTAAATCCCCTTTCTTCCCCATTCTGATGCTCGGTTTGAACTTCAGCAAGTCGTCTTCACCACGTCTAGATGACGTAATGCATTGAGTTGCTGCCATGTGATTGGCTGAGTAGCTATTTGTGTTAACAAGCAATTGAACAGGTGTGCCTAATAAAGTGGCCGGTGAGTGTATATGCATATCTTAGTAATATATCCCACTTGAAATGTATTATTGTATGCATTTCTTTACATATGACATACATTTCCACAGTTTGTACAAACTTTTACACAAATCAAATTATACACAAATATAAATGTACACATAAATGCTATAATAAAACAAACAGAAAACAGGATGTCTGTTGGCCAACACATTAAATTGGATAATAAAAAGCAAGTCCATCATGTACAAGTGGACAAGGCTGCATTTATTTATCTCTAATGATGCAGTCGCGTCAAATGTCACCTTGAAGAAGACTATGTGGGTCAAAGCAACATAAATTTATCATTTATCTTCTGGTTAATCAACATTTCCCCATTGCAATTATGCTAAATACAAAGTCTCACAGTCTCTAACCACGACCTGAAGCGTTTATTTCCTACGCTTAGCGCTTAACGTTGCATACCTATACTCACCAGGAGATGTCAGTATGCAATAATTATTAAAAGTACTCATGTGGACAAAAATCAGAAGTGCTCAGGTATACCAGTGAGTACCGGTCCATTTCAGGCACTGATCTGAATATATGTCAGTCACTGTACGAGCAGTTAAAAACACACATTTTAAACAGACAATAATAAAGCTTATAGCTTGTGGGGTGGTCCTGATGCCACAAGTGGACCTGCAGCCTCAGCATAGCAGCAGCAGACACAAATCAGAAATCAAGAATCAAAAAGAAACTTTATTGTCATTATGCAAGCTTAACAAAATTTCTGTTGCGTCATCCTCAGATGATGCATTGTATTAAAGTAGTTAGAAATAAATATCAGCGATAAAAAGTGCAGTCTGAGCAATATACAAATAACTTTGGGCCTCTATTGCAGTGAGATATTTTGGCCTCAGACATTTTTCAATCGATGACAAATGAGGATGAATTGGTGTAAAGTTAACCTGGTTTAAAGTGATCTGGAGATGAAGAGGAAGAGGGAAGAAATTGGCCGTTACATCCAATCAGAGGATGCAGGCGATCTGTGGGACTTCACTGCTGACCAGTCAGTTAGATAAGAAAAGTATCCTGGCAATCTGTTTGAGCAGATAGAGTCTGGCAACTTCTGGACCCACCCGTGTGTGTGTTGGTCTGAGTCTGTGAAGCTTTTAGCTGCTGTAAGCAACAATCTCGTCCACCTTTTTCTTCTGAGCGGATTGTTTGCTAAAGGTGTAACTCTAGCTTCCCTTATCCCAGACTTCAGCAGCCACCAGGACTCTGATCATCAGTCACCAGAGAAGGGTTTTAGAAGCTGGGAAGACAAACAAAGACACCCACTACAAACACCTACTGCTCGGCTGGTCTCAGCTCCCCATGCACTCTGAAATCCACCGGGGAGGCTGGGGCCACCGGCCGGGGTCAGTGAGGTTGAAATAACACAGCTACTTCAGTTTGACCCCACAATTAGGGCACGACCGCCATCCCTCATTTGATCTGCCAGCAGATATCGCATCCGCCTCTCAGGGTTATTTAGCCCACTGACAGATGAATGCCTGTAATTGGATCGTTTGCATGTAGTATGCATGTATGTATGTATCTTTCTATTTAAGGGGTGCTCTGTACCACTGAGAAATCCAATAATGATGCAAAAAAACTAGTTAACCTGATAATAATGTGTGACATATGAAACTATAAAACATAAGGAATCCATTGGTACCAATCGTGTCATACTAGCTTGTCGTGAAGAAGGTTAAATAACGCTCCAAACTTACGCTAAATTTTGGCGAGGAGAAACTGGCATGGCCATTTTTAAAGGGATCCCTTGACCTCTGACCTCAAGATATGTGAATGAAAATGGGTTTCTTTGGGTACCCACGAGTCTCCCCTTTACAGACATGCCCACTTTATGATAATCACATGCAGTTTTTGGTAAGTCATAGTCAAATATATACATACATTTCCATAAAGCAGCATATTTGCCCACTCCCATGTTGATAAGAGTACATGACAAATCTCCCTTTAAGGTACATTTTAATTGCGATTAATCATGATTAACTATGGACAATCATGCAATTAATCGTGATTAAATATTCTATCGATTGACAGCCCTAAAAAAACACAATAAATTGTAAAAATAACTACAAGAAACTAAATGCTCAAGACGGTTGAATTTACAAGGAATGATTAATGTGCAGCAGTTTCAGTTAAATACATGAAGATACTAATTCTGGGAGTCCTCTACATAGGGATTTCTTTCTGTACTGTCACCCTCTGACTCTTCTGGCACTTAATAAGAGACTTATGACTTAGCAAAATGATCAAATACATTTAATATCTCCATTTTGGGGTCATCGCTTCTTCTTTTATGCGTGAAGAGAACTCAACTGTATCATGTTATCAAATTGTTTTTGTGCCACTTTGTGTGTAATTACCCTCACGTGCCGGGCCGTGCAAGCTCTCACAAGCTCTCTCAAATTATCTGCATATTTTCATCACCGACTCAAAATGTGGGTAGCGTATTTTGAAGCCCATAAATGGATCAGCGGCCGTGCAACCGCTGCTGTTTCCCCACAGTGATGCGTCTTTGCACTGTCACACCGCTCTCTAATTTGGAGGAAATCTGCTCAGGCCTGAAACACCAGAGCTTCAAAACTCACTGTTGTGTAATTAAAGGAGAAATGTTTGCCTCGGTAGCCTCGTCACACCAGTATGGAAACCCTTGTTAGCCACCAGTGTTTGATTAGAAGGTCTTTGTTGGTGGCTAGCGGCCACGCAGCTTTTGAGTGTGTCCCATTGAGGTGTCATATACAACATCAAAGTACTCAAAATTACTATTTTTAGAATATCTCTGGAACGCTAAACTCTAGAAACTCACTTTAAATTGCCTCTTCTTGGATACCGTTCCCAACGAGGGCTCATAATGTGAAGATTATCCTTTGCGCTCTTGGATAGTATTGTAAGGCGTGCACCCAGCACGTACTGGGCGATCCATGGATATACACTCACTGGCCACTTTATTAGGTACACCTTGCTAGTACCAGGTGGTCTTCTGCTGCTGTAGTTCCTAATGGAAGTCTATGGGAAAAGTCTTTTTGGGCCCGATGGCATCACGTAACAGACATGGAAGTTTTAGTACCGCCGTTTGGCCACTACAAAAATTGGGATTAACGACCAGCACTCTTCCTCGGGGGCTTGGAATATACCCACTTCCTCCTCCGTAACCTGCCCATCTACCTAGTAGAACACCCACCTCATCAACGAAGAGACTGTGTAAAACGTGTATGTGTGTGACAAAGGGACAGACACACTGAAATATGAAGGGAAACACCATACTGAAGCACCAACTGTTAGCACTGCTTCCCAAATCCCTCCCTGATATTTCTGAGACCAGATTTAATATGCATAAAAATAGCAGCGAAGATTTCCTCTCCTTC
>CAKAOI010033901.1:31645-56337 GCA_916701655.1 Sebastiscus albofasciatus
ACTTTACTAGTTTGCACTCTGGTTAGATGCAAAACTGCATTTCGTTGTACTTGTACTATGTGCAATGACAATAAAGTTTAATCTTATCTAATCTAATTTTACAACCACATATAATTCAGAGTTACTTAGAATGCTGTCATGGCATCACTGTGCAGTAGGGATGCAAAACCGAACCATAAAAACATAAACCGTTCCGAAACCGAACTGTGGGCTTGTTGAACCATTGCACTACTATTAAATACAGGCTTGCTAGCTATTTGATGAGTTGCCAGAGACATAGAAGAGGCCTACTTGACCATTAAGTACCTTATCATGTATGATATCAGTGTTATGGCTTCATATAATATAGAAATATTCATTACTATCAATCAGTCTATTTATATATTTTGGAGTTCAAACACTTTGGAAATGATCACATTTTTCTTCTCTCTAATGTGCAAACCATACTGAACTGAAACCAAAACCCCATAAAGAGCAATACAAAGCAAACTGTGGGTTTGTTGAACTGTTGCACCACGACTGTGCAGGTGATGAGTAAAGAATAGATGGTTGCTGCAGTGTGTCTGCTGTGAAGGTGTAACCTGCGTAATAAATATTGTATTGGGTGAAGTGAAGTGAAACATTTGATAAATGTAAGATGAAGGAGGAGAATCTGTCAGTGAAACTTGAAAGAAAGATCTTGACATTACTTTGTAGCAGCCAATGATCTATATCTTATCTTATTTACTTTTCCTCACAGAGATATTGTTGAGGCATTTATCCTGAACCTAATTTATTCTTTGATTGATGTTGTTTTGCTGAAATAATCTGCCAAATTTCCAGCAGTTGTTAAACATCAAACTGTAGCTAGATGGTGTTATTTGTATTTTCAATTTTTGTCTGTTTATACTCTGGATAAATGTAAGTGAAAAGCTATTGGATCAATTGAGAAATCATAGTGTTTTTTAGCTTTTCAACCAGACCTCATTCTGTATTTAAACTATATCTTATCTAAATGTGACTATGTGGTGTGCAGATATTTCACCAGCATCCCTGGTTCCCTGGGGTGAATGTCCTGCTGGTGTTTTGTGTGTCACAGCTCCACCAAGTGGAACAATTACACTACTACAAGGAGCTGTCAGTCTTCAGCACTCCCAGCATACCATACAGTTAACATACAGCTAGTATGAGTTCAGAGTGAGACCACTGGTCTCTGTGTGGTGTGAACACTGAATGTAAACTTGCACACGGTTCATTCAACAAGCCTCTGTACATTCTGCATATACAGCTGGACCTTCCACCAGTGAGAATAATTAATTTCAAAAGGGTTTATTTAGAAGAATACTGACAAAAATGCAAACTGGGGTTTGTACAAAGCAAATTAATCACAGGACACGACACACTTGCAACACAGATAGGCTATACATTTCAAGAATAGTAGATGAAAAGCACCATTTTTCAAAACTAGATTACAAAAATGCAAAACGTTTTTTTTTATTATTTGGCATATCAAGTACAATGATAATTCAGGAAAAATCTTCATGAGTTTATTAAAAACTTCTTATTGTTATTATTATTTTTTTTAATTTCAGAGGAGATATTCTAAGTAAGGCACGTGGTTCAAAGCACTCAAAAACAAACATTTAAAAAAGCTCGATACTCTGGCGGGTTAAGGGGACATCTCTTTGGCACAGCTGCATGATTTGTGAGAGACAAAAAAAAAAACTATCACGTAAATGAGCATGACAATGTTAACTTGACAACACTATGTACAAAATGTATGTAAAAATGTTATAAATATGTCTAAAAACCACAGACACTATGTACATCTTTGTACTGAAGCAAGGCGTTGATGACTCGTCTTTCGTTATCACACGTGATGGATGTTGTGGAAGTCGGGTGCCGGCGTGCAACAAAAGCCAATCTGTCGCCAACGCATTTATAAACACATTCGGAAGACAATCTGTCACCACGGCAAACACGTGTAGTGACACTCAGCCTGGTGTGATATGTTTCAGCACGTGATGTGATGGGAATGTAGTGGATACTGAAATACAGCAAAAAAAAAAGTCTCCATTTAGTGTTTAAAATGATTAGTGACACATGCACTTTTGTTGCGCCGTTGGGATGTCAGTCTCTGGTCTGTGGGCAGTAGGCACAGTGCGATGTTGTTGTCAGGGGCATCCTAACTACCCCCTCCTCTTTCACTCCTCTGCTCTCATTCCTTCTTCCTCAGGACGATATAAATGAGGCCGCTGATGAGACAGAGAGGGAAAGCCACCCAGGCCAGCACGTAGGCGTAGCCGAACTGTGCGCCGGTTCCGTAATCCGGACTCATCACGGTGTAGATGATCGCCCCGCACATCACAAACACACCTAGGGGAGAGAAGAGAAGAGAGGTGAGGTGAGGTAGAATCTGAAATGCACCATGCATGATCTCATCGTGACTCCACCCATGTCTGCTTCAGGGTGTGACCCCTGCGTGTGATGAGGTCATACTCACTCGCCAAGATCTGGAAGATGGCGGTGAAGAAGAAGCGTCCGCCCTTGACCAGTTTGAAGAGCTGGAAGACGAACGCGATGAGGGAGAAGAAGCAGAAGAGCAGGGACAGGATCATGAGGGCTTGCACCGCCTGGATCCAGTCTAGAAGACAGACAGACAGACGGAGAGCAGGGGATTTAAACACATGCACAACTTTTTTTCCACACATAATTTAGTTTTCCCAAAGAATGCTGACCAACCTTCACTGCCAGCTGGCTTGCAGTGGTAGCCTCCATTAGTTGTCATGCAGTTGTACCATAGATCTGTGCTCATATCCCCACCTACAGACCAGGCCTGGCAAACACAACAACAACAACACATTTAGACACACTACAGCATCCACAGCTGCAGCCTATAGGGCCATAACATCCAATAGGGCTATGACATTCAATAACAGTTAATGATCATTACAATAAAGCAGATGTTCCATTCATGCTTTTTTAATTTAAAAGTTAATTGAATAATAAGGACAACTTACACTGGCTGCTGTCGACACAATGAGAAGAATGAGGATGATTAGGTGCAAAACAAGCACCCCGAGCAGAATGAGCAGCATTTTTCAAGTAGATCTAAGAGGGACACAAAAAGAATCCACATGAGTTGAAATCCCTCCAAAAAACCCAGTTTACACGTGCAGCAGCACATCTGGACGCCAGGTGGCACCATATCCTCACTTTTCTGCGCCACCAAACCGCAATGTTTACCTCAATGTGAAAGTATCCCATTTCACACTGAAAGAAACGTAGAGAGAAAAAGAAGGAAGAAGGAAGGAGCTTTAATTCCTTCCCGATGGGGCTAAAAAATGGTCAAAAGTTTAAAGTCAGGCTGCAGTAATGGAACCAAATCGAGTTGATTTGAACTTTTTGATCCGTTCCTACGAGTCCAAATGGTTTAATTACAAGTTAATTTACGTGTTTGCGTAATGAGTGAAAGAGCTCAGGAGAAAAGGAAAGGTCGATACGTGTGTAAGAAAGGTCTGACTAATCAATGCATGCTGCTGCTGCTGGAAAACCAAACCAAAGCCATCTGCAGGAGAAACATTCCAGCGTAGTGCCGCCATGCGTTGAGCCTCGAGCTTTAACTTTCTATTATCAAGAGGATCTAAAGTTAAAGTGGTACAAATGTAGCGCAAATGTGACATAAAAGTGTTTTACGCGCAATAAAGTAGATCCAAAGTCGATTTAAAGTCCAGTGGTGACGTCCTGTTTGTATGGAAAACAAAAAAAAGTCAATGGAAAAAAAACTTCACTGACTTAAAACAAAAAGAAACTCCAACACATTTTACTCCAACTTACAAAAGAGGTTTGTTGTCCGTGAAAAAGGGAGTGCTGAAGTGAAGAGTGTGACTCTGCTTGCCTCGACTTCTTGCTCTTGTGGCTACTATTCCAGATGTGGCGCACGCACACACCCCAGTCCGTCTCTTTCTGTCTCCGCCTGAGAAACAAACACCGCCCTGCAGGCCCTGCACGTCACCAGAGGCCCGGCCTTTTCTTCTTCTCTTCTCTTTCTACCCGTGGTAGTAGTTAGCCTATCATTGGATTGTTCTAGTCCACAGGATTGTATGGAGAATCCTGTGCTGTTATTGTGCAAAACCGCAAAAGCCTTAAAAATGTACTGTCTCTGTACTGCCCTGAAAACATCCATTATTTCACCTCCTTATTTCCATAAAACATCAGTATGACATAATGTGCCAATGAGGGCATGATGTAAGACTTGAAACTTGACTTTGACTTGCAAAAAATGACTCCGCTTTATGAAAGTATACTTTAACTTATAGTACTTAGCCAATGATTTATGTGTTACATAAAGAGACTTGCTCCTTTTGCTATTTAATTTGATGATTTGTAATGAGATTAAAATTAATAATAAGATGTGTTGTTTTTTTTCACATGCTTCTACGGTGAACGGATAATCCAAAAACTTGATGCATTGAAGTAATTTCATATTAAAACATCCTTTTACAAACTCTCACAGACTTTAATAGGCTACTTTATCAAAAAGTAAACTCAGCTACAAGCCAAGTATTCTTTTCTGTAGGCCTATAAGCCAAGTATACTTAGACTTTTCAATATACTTGTCAGTATAAGCCATGCATACTTAGACGTTTAAGTACACTTGTCAGTATAAGCTATGCATACTTAGACTTTTAAGTATACTTGTCAGTATAAGCTATGCATACTTAGACTTTTAAGTATACTTGTCAGTATAAGCTATGCATACTTAGACTTTTCTGTATACTTGTCAGTATAAGCTATGCATACTTAGACTTTTAAGTATACTTGTCAGTATAAGCTATGCATACTTAGACTTTTAAGTATACTTGTCAATATAAGCTATGCATACTTAGACTTTTAAGTATACTTGTCAGTATAAGCTATGCATACTTAGACTTTTAAGTATACTTGTCAGTATAGGCCAAGTATACTTAGACTTTTCTGTATACTTGTCAGTATAAGCCAAGTATACTAAGACTTAACAGCTGTCAGTGTGTCAGTGTGCTGACTTGACTATGACTTGCCCCAAACTGCATGTGATTATCATAAAGTGGGCATGTCTGTAAAGGGGAGACTTGTGGGTACCCATAGAACCCATTTTCAATCACATATCTTGAGGTCAGAGGTCAAGGGACCCCTTTTGAAAATGGACATGCCAGTTTTTCCTCGCCAAAATTTAGCACAAGTTTGGAGCGTTATTTAGCCTCCTTCATTACAAGCTAGTATGACATGGTTGGTACCAATGGATTCCTTAGGTTTTTTAGTTTCATATGATGCCAGTATTTTCATTCTAGCTAGTTGCATTAATGCGTTATTGCATTAACTTTGACAGCCCTAAATAAAAGTTTTCCAGATTTCTTAAAACTAAATTTCTCAATTTGTAAGTTACATTCCAATAATACCATATGTAATGCCATTTCAGTCAGGATGACTCTTGATGGACTTATTCCAGATGTTCGAAGGTGGCAGGACAGCCCGGTGACCCCCACTGACTCAAATGTGCACACTGAGATTCATAAACCACACATGCCCAGCAGTGTTCAGTCCAGATGGTGTGTGTGTGAACAGACCAGCCCTCTTGAGGCCCCGCGGTATGCCCAGAATGCCTGTGTGTGTGTGAAGCAGGCCTCCTGTTTACTCCTGCGTCTGCAGAGAGAAGGGGGGGAGTTTGTCCGGTGCCAAAGGGAGTTAACACGGTGCAGTGTTTCGGTCATGCTAAATTGATGGAACGCCTTGGATCTCCGTGCACACATGATTCAAGGATGAGTGACAAAGATCGCCCGCGGCTCTGCATCCCTCATTAAACATTGTGGTCTCAAGCCATTTCCTCGCAAGTGACAAAGTTGTAGAATGCAAACAGTGACAAAAGCACACATTTGCTGGTTTGAAATCCAAACGTGATTGTGATCAGCTGCTGCAGTCAGAGAGCACAGCTCGTGCCTCTCTCCCTCTCCTCTCCCTTGCAGTTTTTGGCTCATCAGGTGGATTCCTGTGGTCTGTGTTAGTAAACACGCGAGGGGAGGAACTGCTGCCCAGGCTCACTGTGGGATGCCGGGTGAGGCGGTGCTGTGATGCCCTGGCAGAGCTGGAGGGGGGCCGAGAGAGAGCGAGAGAGAGAACGAGAGAGAGAGCTCTTTGACAAGCAGCCGACCACTCAGCTGGACGTGATGCTGTTTATGAAGATGTAATTGGTGCAGTGGTCCGGTGGAAGGCAGCGCCAGCACCAGCAGAAGCAGCAGCAGGGTGAGAAGTCAAACCTGGCCGCCCAGCTGGAGCTGGTGTGTGAGTGCACACTATAAATGTCACAGTGATCTAACACTCCTCCTCTTTAATGAGAGGAGGATTCACACACAATCCTCACAAAGTGAACATATCCAGAGCAGAATAGTAAAACGACGGGTTCCATTTATTTCTATTGAAGAGTAGAAATCCCTTTAAAGAATAACAACAATAAAGATGACTTAAATTTTTTAAAGCTGTTGCTGTCGATCTCATAATACGGCATCTGTGATACATTCCTCAGTAAATGAAGCTTCACAAAGTGCCCCACCCTTTCCTTGCTGCAGCTTTATTTGATTTAATAAGCTTGGAGATTGCACTCATATCATTACACAGTGGTTGGCTATTTAATAATATTTCTAAAAACATGCACATATTGCCTTTTTTAATTACTTTTTTATTCAGTTATTGCTTGAAGTATTGCGATAATTATTTCAGTATGCCCAAAAAATCCCCAGTTATTGTGAGGACACTCTGAAAGACATGTGGGTAAGGTTTCTCTCACTTTACCCCTGAAGAGTTATGATTCTTTCTTTCATGGCTGATAGCACTGGAAACCATCCAAAACCATTGACCCCCAAACCCATTAAATGAAAACACACAGCTCCTCTTCCTTTCTTCTTTCGAAAGTGTGGGATTACAAAGCAAACAGGCCGGAGCAGCTCACCGTCGGTAACTAATAGTCACGGCCATTGTGGCGAAGCTGCAGTAGAAATTTAAAACCGACGCCCCGCTTCATTGAGGGATTCACCAGGTGAGCTATTTTAGAAAGAAAGTAAAATGTTTGTGGATATACACTGGGGTATTTTTTGTTTCCTTTAAATGGACAAAAAGAGTTACAGTTCTGTTTAAACAGTGCCTCAAGCAAAACAGCTGACCCAAAACGAACTACAAAAGCGCCATTGTGACTGTAATGAAAATACAAATTGCAAAGCTATGAAACATTGGGCTGTGACTTTATTAGAATAAAACAGGAAATAGGAAATCACCAACCCCAAAGAGAATACATCCAGTTTGATGAATCCTCTATTCTTACAATGATACTATGTTGATTTATATGGCTGCTAAATTTGAATCTGAATCTATGATTACATCAGTATGTCTGGATGTGGTGTTGAAGGCTGGGAGTGAAGGTGAGTGTTAACTTTCAGTTTTTATTCAAAACCACATTTGGCCAGTGCTCATATCGAAAGTCAAGTGAAGACTTGTCTCATGGTTGAGGCGTATTATTGAAACAGTACGCTGTTTTGTGACACGATGAGTCAGCCTCAGTTTAAGCCCAGCCCTGGTACACAGCGCCGGGCTGCAGGAGGGGCCAAATGACTCCTTTGGACTGCTCCAGCTCCAAACACAAGACTGAGGGAAGGGTGAGATAATTAGGAATTAGGTTTTGGTTTTGGACACGACCCCGGCTTGGCTGCTTGGAGGACGTCTTAGTGGGACAGCTGGACAGTCAATTTGACTTATGGGAATATAAAGGAATGATGGAACGCCTCAGTGCTCCTTCACCTATGGAAGCCACTGCCAAAACAAGAGGAAACACTAAAGCTCTGAAGTCAGTCTGGTCAAATGTCATCAGGAGTAGCTGACAACGCCTGCGCATAAAAAAAAAAAATGCTTGGGATATCTCACTGGACAATCTCTGAATCATCACAGCTGGAAAACGTCGGGATCTACTCTGCACACAGCTGCTCACAGAACCACAAGCTTTTGTTATAGTTTGGCCTGTTTGTGTCAAATGCATCACTCAGTTCACTTTGAAACCAAAGACAGCGACATTCCTCCTGCAGATCTGCTTCCCAGAATGCGTACGTCTCTTTCCCCGTGTTGCCCGATGCTCAGGGCTGAAGCGGCCTCTCTGTTGCCGCTCTTCGTGTTTGTGTTTCGCCACTTAGTGACTATCAGATAACATCCCACAGACCACGCAGGAGGAGCTGGCGAGGAGCCCTCCAGACCCAGACCCACGTTAAAGGATTGCACATTTAGCAGGGCCATGTTAAACTGTTTGCGCGCAGCGACACTGATGCTAGACTGCGTGTTTACATGGGCCGTAAACATGCACGAAATACACTCACAAAGAGACAAGCTTGCTGATTCACACGACCAGACATCAAACTGTAATACGCAATGTCTGTGGCTTATCTCGGAGAGGCTGTGCTAACAAAAATATCTCTGCTGCTGCTGCTGCTGTGTGGAAGGAACATAATATGCAGGTCTGTGTGCAAAGTGTAAAGCAGGATCACATTAGAGCATCCGTGCCGTGCATGCCCCGTCACACCTCTCCCGCTTTAAACTATGAAGCTCCAAAATGGACCGTGACCGAGCTGGAGATCTCCATTGGTCAGGAGCTAAATCAGATAGAGTGGGCCAAGATGTTATAGAGGGGAGTGAGCTTTGTTTCTTTCCCTTTAGAAACAGGCTTGTCTCTCCTTGTGAAGGAACAACAACCAAATAAATCAGAGACATACGGCATGACGAACTCCAGATTGTGGCACCCTAGTGATCCTAAACATGTGCTAATCATTAGCCCCTGGCTTCCTGTTGGAGTCGATGTCATCAGCGCACACATCCCAAAAGGCAAGGCCAGAATACAAACTGTTGCTTCGAATCAGAGCGATACTGGCCTCAGGGGTTTGGAATGAAGCAATAAAAAGCTATGAAAGAATTGGATTCGAATCGCCTCGCTCTCATTTCTGCACAGTTCTCACTGCTCCGTGTTATCTACGGATACGTATCTAAGCTGCATCAGACACACCCCATGCCAGTTATTTTTAATTACAATCAAATGTGTCAACACTCGTGGTCATACGATTCCGTTGCTGATCTGCAGCTAAAATCCCCTTCAACTCCCAGTAACTCTTGTCCTCCTGTTATCGGCGCTTCTCTTATTCTTGTGCTATCTTTTCCAAGCGGCGTATCTGTGCTCCTGTGACAGTCAACAGTTCAGCACTTCCTTTTACAGGCTGCCAATTTCAACTTTATGCAACGAAAGATGTGTGTGTGTCTGTGCCAGCAGCGAATATTTTCTTTCCTGAAGTGTTGCCAGCACTTTGTAGCTTTTGTAAATCTGGTCTACCTGGAGAATGAGGACTCTAACTGTCTATCAAGTGCATTACCTAAGGCATTTATTTTGTCGTAGCTTTATAGAAGTGATAAACAGAGCTGCAGATCTGGGGTCAAAGGTCATGATAGGCCAATGTAAACACGTAGCATTGAGCTCATTTACTCTCTGAGGTAAGATTTGTTCACACGATTAGCACTGGTGAGTGCAGCTCTGAGGTCATCAGGAGGTTTTTACACCAAATGAACTGACTGTTATTAAGTCTGTAAAACAGCTGAGAGGTGAGTCAACAGATTATTAGCTTTACGGCATCTAGCAAAGAGCTAGCTGTTGTCTCGTGTGAAAGAAAGGAAGCAAAAGAGTAAACATAAATAAGACCATATTTAACATCCTGCTGAGTGAGTTTTATCTCTGTCTACATCTCACTGCTGAAGTTATGAGTCATCTGGCTGCTGAAACATGAAACCAAACTTGATAATGGAATCCGAGACTCATGGTGTTTTGGTTTTCCTGTCGGTAGAAGGAGATGGTTGGTTAAACTCGGTTGCCTTTGGGGATTGTGGTGAAACAGCCATGGCTAGCCCGGAGACTGTCTAGTGGCCTGGCCAGAGGAAACTGTGGCCATGCCGTAAAGTCCGGCTTGCAGCGGAGGATCTGTGTTGTGTGTTGCGCATCCGTCGGCATCGGTCTGGACTGCAGCCCAAGCAGCCACTCAAACACGATCTGCACAGAACCCACTGACAGCTCCTCTCTGTGGAAGAGTGAAGGAGGAGGAGGAGGAGGAGGTGAGGACGGGCGGGTGGATAAATTCTGGCAGACAGAGTTGCACAAGCACATGTATAATGCACACACTTGAAAACATTCACAAATTCACAGCCATTTTGGAATTATTGCTCTGACAACCCATCCCTTAACCCCGAGATCAACCCAAATGCTCTCTGTAAAATGCTTCTCCCTGACCTTGAAGCAGTAATTTGTGAGAAATTCATCATGATAAATATGCTAGCAGGATGGCTCGAGGGCAAACTTGTTCAGTCAGCCTGTCAGTCAGTTGCTCCTCCACTTTGGTCCAGACTGAAATATCTATTGGATGAACTGCAATGAAATTTTGTACAGACATTCATTGTCCCCAGAGGATGAATCCTAATGACCTCGATGACCTCTTGACTTTTCCTCTTTAGCACCACCAGCCGGTTGACCATTTAGTTTTTTTAGTGAGACGTCTCGACAACTATTGGATGCACTACCATAAAATTTGGTACGCACATTCATGTCCCCCTCAGCTGTACTTTGTGTTCGGTGCTAATTAGCAAATGTTTACCATGCTAACATGCTAATAAGACACCCCATCCCATCCTGGATATCCAGGCCAAGATGTCCTTTTCTGTGCGCTGCTCATTGTTTACAGTACAATTAGCAACTTGATATGCGTGACTGGAGTTGAGAGATGACGTGTTCGACCGGATTGTTTCACAAGTAGCCACTTTACAAGCTAATTTTAAACCAATAAAAAGCTAAATCATTGTCAAAAGATTGCATTTCGGCCAACTGTTTAACTGCATTCAACCAAAGTCTGCTCAAACGTGATTGGTCAATACTACTCAGACTACAAACGGAAACCAGAACGCTTTCCATGACAAAATCTTGTCCCGTTGCCTTCAGATGCTTCACGTGAATGCACAATCTGTTTATAAAGATTAATAAAACAGTGACTGGGGTTCAGCCTCAAAGAGTCGCTAGCATGGCTGTAGACTCGTAGTCATGTTAATCCCTTTTCATGATTTGTATAATGTCATAGTGATATGTTCTTGAAGGTTTATAAAAGTAAAGTATGAGAAGTAAGATGTACAAAACATAATCTGAACAAATAGAAACACAGTAGTTGCTGCAGTGATCACTACCAAAACTGAGCATAACAGAAAAGTCTGTTGCCACAGAAACCGAGACCTTGTCAAAGCAAAATCTCAGGAAAAATATAGTTCACAGTACTGGCCACGTTGTTTGATGTGAGATGATATCTTCAAAATGTAGAGCGTAAACAAAACCGCTGTCACCGCTTATCATGAAATATGTGTCCAAAATCGCACATAAAATACATAGATCTTACAGATTATCACTGTTGCTGCAAGACGAACGGAAAAGCGTCCTCCCCCAAAAGTGCATTTTTCACATTTATGAAGGAGGGCACAGGAAGAACAGCTTGATCTACACAGACTATACAGTGTTAGCCTATAGTACTCCAGCAGGATTTAAGACATAGCAGATCCCACCCACTCCTATCCCAGCCTAACCTCGCTCTTCATCCAGAGCGATGAGAGACGTTGGGATGTATTGTTATGCTTTATGCATTCCAGATGAGACCTTAGCCTGCTCCCCCACCCATGTGAGTGTTTCAAAACATGTGTTCTGCTAAGTTCCTTTATGTAATGAATTTCACTCTTCCACGACAAAAGAAAAGCTGGGTGTGGTCAAAAACAACAAGCAGTGCTGCAAAGAGAAAAATGTGTACATTTTCTGCATTTCACTTTTTAGTTTTTGGTAGGTTTTTGAAAGGTTTGGAGACGAATGACTATATATAAGGTATCAGCCGTCATCCAGGACCAAGACGTTTAGAATATGCGAGCGGAAAAATTATATTAAATCCCGTTCTTGGCCATATGGTGTGAGGAAGTGGTGAACTCGGAGAAGAAAATATAGCATGGCAGCTTGGATTGAACTCTCCACTTTTTCGGAGATGTGTGGGGGGATGGGATGGAAAGACTTAATTGAAAACAGGGGTTGTTTTTATATTTTTCCATTATAAAATTCCCTTTTCAAAACAATTACCTGGGCTCTCATTACAGTGGGCCTATACAGTACAGCTTCTACCTTGTTAGAAACTGGGCTACTGAAGGACACTCTTTTGGGCCTAATAACTAATGTATATAAGTACCATGTGTTGACTACACATACAAAAGCAAGCACAAGTTGCATGCACGTGGAAAACAGTGAAGCCACAAACTAAAACCTCTCTTACTGTACACACACACAAACTACAATCACAATGCAGCTGACAACCTAAAATGCCACCTTGGGGATGTGGGGGTTTTCCGAGGAGAGTATTTAATTTTCTGAGGTCATGGTTAGGTTTGTAGATCTCCAGTCTGTAAAAACTACACACATGGTTGTGGGAGGAGGGAGTAGGGCGCTGGCCAAGTCCTGAGAATCACCAGACTTTAACTACAGCGCAATTGTTGCACAATGGATGGCTGAGAAACTTCATGGAAACTTGTGGCGGTGACGGTGAAACTTTTTCACCTCTCTCGCCACTGTATGCTAATATCTCTGTGAATAATAGCAGGTGGTTAAATCCCAGGTGCTCTTTCACTTTCGTTATTGAATTTGACTTTCTGCTTGAGCAGTGTGAGATGATCATTGACACACTGCTCAGACAGAAAGTCTGAGCACTGTGAGATTATCAGTGCCACAGTAAATGGAAATGACCAGCGTTCAATTCCCAATAAAACTTGCTGGTGACCAGGAAATTCCAAAATCTATCAGCAGTTCTTTCCATTGAGTCGCCTTTCCTCCGTGTGTGTGTGTGTGTGTGTGTGTGTGTGTGTGTGTGTGTGTGTTTGAGTCGCTGTCTGGCTGGCTCTCTTCCTTTAGTGAGAACCGATGGGACAGGCTGCAGACGACACGCAGCTGGAGCGACCATAACACACACACACACACACACACACTGCAGGCCACCCTGGTCACACCCAAGGCATCCCAAGCACGCAGGGCCAGGCGCTCACACAGTGGTCTCTAAACATGCCTACGACTCCGTGGGTGACTCACTCTCACTGTGCACGTCTGTCTGTGTGTGTGTGTGTTCACGGGCACATATGTGAAAGAGCAGAGGTCAGTGTTTGATGGCGTTGAAAATGGCAGCACTGTCCAGATGTACCATATGTTGCTGATGAAGGGCTCCGTTAACAATAAGATTAGGAATGAATAGATAGAGCTGTGACAGTGGGCCGAGTGTCTCTTCTCACTCCTCTCTCCTCCCATCCCAGGGGCCAACAGCTCAGTGACCTCACCCTGCCTCCACCCCGCACACTCCCCTTCCAACACTTCCTGACTGGCCCAAAGCTGCAGCACAGCTGGAGCGTGCAGCAGAATAGAGACAGAGAGAAAAAAAAACAACCCTGATTTGGATGATTACTTAACCATTCCCTCTCTATTTGTTCCATCCTGCTCTGATTCACATTTTGTCCACCCTTCACTATTGCTCACCAAGTCGGTCAAACACCCACGTAAGCACTCTCACATTCCTGAACACACACACTCCCCATACAGTTTGAGGTTTTTCGCTGTCAACATGACGTTTTTTTTCTGGAGATTGTGGTGTGAATGAGGTGCTTGAAATGAATCTGGTGCAACTTTCTTTCCCTTTTTGAGCGTACCAGCGAGCTGTCAATCAAAGTAAATAGCTACAGATGGAAAGGGCGGAGGGGGCTTTAACCGGGCTTTACCACGCGAGCTACACCGCCAAAAGGCAATCGTCTGATACAGGAGAGCCAGGAGATGGCCTCATGCTCAGCTGCAGAGCTCGGAGCCAGACACGCCTCGACATCACATGCGAAGCGTCACATTTGAGTGTTTATGTTTAAAATAAACACCGCAGATAGATTTCAATTTCAAGCCTAAATCCACCCAGAAAGAAAAATGTCTCATGGCAGATGTGAGAGCGTCAAGGTCGTTTAAGACATCAAATAATTGTGCTGTGCTGTTTTTGACACTGGTTTTAATCCAGCATTGGAGTGAACATTTACACTTATAGCACGCATGCCTGCAGGATGAAGTGTACAGTCTGCTTCTGTTATACAACACATAGCAGAAAAATGTACGAGGGTGAACTAAATATGTGCACGACTTAAATATGCTGCACGTTATTGCAGCTTATATACACCGTGTCTGTGCTTCTTGTGTGTCAATTTGCACATCATCCTCTTCTTCAGTCAGCATGCTCGGCTGTTTTTTGAGCTCATAAAGTGAAGTGTTTTATTGAAGCAAAATGTAAATCTAGCCTAATTCAATCTTTGAATAATCAGAGAAAATGAAATAAACACAACTCAACCCAGCCCAACAGACAAACAAACACACACAATACATCTGTTTATGGTCTGATGGCTCTGATTGGTAAAGTGGGAGCAGGAGGAGGAAGAGGAGGAGAGTCAAAGCCTGGCCGGCAGGACTACGATGTGAGCCAACATCGGCCGGACTTTTCCCCCTCTCCTCTCCAGCTCGGCCCTGAGGGAACCACGGCCAGAGGGAGGGGAGCATAAACTGGATGACGGAGTTGTAAAATGCAGGACCAACACCCAGTACAGTGTGTTTTAAAGTCATCTCCCCACATGGACCTCTGGGATTCTTCACCCTAGTGTTTTCTATCTCCAGACACGCCCTGATTTATGATGCGATGGAGATTTGAGGGAAGTGAACGAGCCTTTAAGCTGCTGCGGTGTTTCCACCAGCGGAGGTTGCATGAAAACAGGAAGGTGATGGACTGTAATGGAAAGTCTCTCTGATTGGCTCTGCCAGAGTTGATATTAACGGGTGAAATCACTGAGGTTTAGTCCATGTGAACAGAGGACACTGTGTTTTTTAAAGCTAACAGAGGAATGTACTCTGAACACAACCCCTCATCCCACCCAACCAAGTATGAAGTAAGAAGTGAATGAGGAGCAGTTTAAATACCCCTTAATATAGCGGTGAAGTCATAGCTATTGAGTTGCATATCTTGGGATCCCTTCTGACGCATCTGCTCACGTAGACTTTAATTTAAAGTACTTCTGAGAATGTGAACGGTTGAAATGAGTTTAGAGAGATGTTCAGAAATTAACTCTCTACATGCAAGGCTAAAAAATAACTTGAAGGAAAGAGGCGTTGAATGAATGAAATGTGTCGGACAAAAGGAGCCACTTTTTTCCAGATTATCGTCAGGCATCAAGTCGGCGACGCTGTCCTTCAGTTCCTTCTGCCCCTGCGGTGAATGTGTGGTGCTGGTATCGCTCATTATGTCGGGAGAGAGGGGAGATTAAGTTGAAGAAGGACCAGAAGGTCAAAGTTCAAAGCTGGCCTAAGTGACCCTTTGTGATCCCTCCCTTCCTGGGTCAGCTTTAGAGTATTTTGCTCCACAGTGGGCATGCAGTGTCTCCTAAACAAGGAGGGCATTGTATGGACATATACGGCCTCTGTTGGGATGGCGCCAAGTCTATATGTTGGCAAGGATGTAGCCTCACTATGTGTGTGATCAAGTCTCTTTTTGTTAATTCACTGATAAACTGTTCCCACCAATAAGCTGAGATGAACTGAGGACAAATTGTTTTTGTGTGGAAGTACATTATCTCTAATTTTGATGTTTGAAAATTTACTTTATTTTATCAATAATTGCTTGAAACTTTGTGTGTGGAAGTTTCCCAGCAGCCTGAAGGTGTGGGTGTGCGGAGGAGTGCAGTAGGCCTATGTGTGGGGGTATATAAGTGCTCTCCGTCCTTCAGTGTCAGCCAGCCGTGGACAGGCCTTGGAAGAGGAAGCGGCCTCTGGCAGACTGGAGGGGGTAGAGAGCAGCAGAGCCCCCAGCCCCATCCTATGTGGTCATGGCTGAGTGCAGGCCAGGCCAGACCTCCTGGGGACGCACATGGCTGCAAGAACCGCTCTTCTCCTCAGCGGAGTGAGACAGAGTTAGCAGAGCACCACAAAGACAGAAGGAAAGAATGGAAAAAGAAAGGGGTGAATCATTGTTTCTGCGCTTGTGGCAAAAATGAGTCCTCCATGTTCGGATTTTAGTGTAACATGCCTAAAGCAGAATCATTGAAGTGGACTTTATGATCAAGGAGTTGAAATGAAAAGAAAAACTTGTTCTGGTTGTTTATTTGATAATTTACAGCAAAAAGAACAATAAAAGTTTGTTGAATATGTGGTTTCAGTCTGCTCAGCTGAAGTCGGATTTAGCAATTGTGATTCTGCTAGATGGAAAAACATTTTAAAGTGGGGGTAGGTGGTATATTTTTGGCATCATTGGGCAAAAAATCCTTAATGACCTTTTAGCATATTGTAATTCAAGTGTTCTGAGGGAAAACTAGACTTCTGTACCTCCTTATAGCTCTGTTTTCAGGCTTTAAAAAATCTAGCCCGCGACTGGAGACTTTGACCAATCACAGGTCATTTCAGAGAGAGAGCGTTCCTATTGGCTGCGCTCCGGCTGGCAGGCTCTTGGTATTTCCTCAACTGATCTCAACATGGCTGCCAGATCAAAACGTTCTCATTTTACAGCTAAACAGTACACTACAAGATATTTCTGAAAACATTTGAGGTGAGAAATAGACATTACAGTAACAGAATATTGATTCATATTTGATCAGCGCTGCCTAGTTTGACCGCTTGATTGGAGTTTGCGAGTGATTGACAGCTGCTCAGAGATGGCAGACTCCAGATCAGCTCAGTGGTCGTTTTCCTCCGGTCTGTGAAATCTTGGAGATGCCATTAAGAGCACCGGAGGACACATGCTTTTTTTCAGATTACCTGTCTCATGCACTGCTGTCAGGATATAGAAATAACTTCTTTTTTATCATATTTGCTCCTGCAGCTTTAACACTGAAGATTTTGAGCCCAGCCCAAAGAGGCTATGACACAATCTCCAGATTCATAAAGGAAACTGCTCAACAACTGGGGGGGGGGGAATGATGGAGACGGGAGCTGTGGTTCCCTTGGAATAACTTTTCCATCTGAGAACCCACATTCTGACATACCTGCAACAGTCCCTGAGCGGGGAACACCGCACTGATGTTAAGAGGATGGGCTAATTTTTCACAGTCTTCAGCACAGCCACCTGAAGCTCTTTAAGGCAAGGACACCGGAGACACCCTTCCCGCTCCTCCTCCTCCTCCCCCTCCTCCTCCTCCTCCTCCTCCCACCACGTGTGTGTGGTCTCCTGCTGCCGACCCTGCAGTTCCAGGGTTTAGAGGTCAAGAGGTCAACACCGGGTACTGGAATGTTTATGTTCGCTGCTCCTGTTAACACCAATATCCGTAGTGCTGCGTCTGGCACTCCTAGAGGAATACCTCCATCTTTGAGGACACAAAGGGGACACAAATGATAACATTTGTTAGTGTCTTGAAAGCAGATAAAGAGCATTTGAAAAGGCAAGAATAAATAACTCTGGCAATAAGTTGAGATATAATCAATAAAATGACAGCCAGGGAGAAATGTCTTTACTGAATGACTAACACGATGGTCATATGATGTGATACTACAGTCAAACTTTATCTTCGCAGACTGAAGGAAAAGAGAAGTTTGAATAAAAATATCAATGTATGCGCCGACACGTAACGGTAAAGACAGATCTTACTCCCTGGAAGATAACTTTCTTGCTTACTTGCTTAAAAACGCAGCTTGGCTCAGCTCGGTTTCTATACATCTTCTTATGGGCGGGCCTCTGGGGTACAGTATAACCTCCCAGATACTGCGCATACATTTGGTCAGAGATATGTGTATCAAAGCTTGAGAAAGGATGTCTGGACGCCATCCAGTTTTTTCAATTCCCGCTTCCAACCACAAACACACAGTTGGGGCTTTCGACCATAGCACTCGCTTTTCAGCTCTGTGCCAGCAAAACAACTCCACACACTCTCTCACACACGCACACACACACCACACCCACACACTCCCCCCTCAGTGCAGAACTACACAGCAGAAACGGGTGTTTGTTTATGACCCATTAAAAAAAAAAATACTGCTGCAAACATAAAAGAAAAATGCTGGAGCTGCTTGGGGAGTGGTCTGGATGTTTTTTGGGGGGAGCTCACGTGTGTGTATGTGTGTGTGTGTGTGGGAGGGAGAAGGGAGTAGAGCCAGGCAAAGGGCGGTATATGAACAATTTTGTATTCTGTTTCTCTTCTCCCCCATCCCCCACTTTTTTTTACTTCCCCTCTCTCCCTCCTTCATCCGCACCCCCCCACCCTCCACCTCCCTCTCCCCAGTC
Source organism: Sebastiscus albofasciatus (assembly GCA_916701655.1). NCBI lineage: Eukaryota > Metazoa > Chordata > Actinopteri > Perciformes > Sebastidae > Sebastiscus > Sebastiscus albofasciatus. The sequence continues at coordinate 50,011 of CAKAOI010033901.1, forward strand.
CCCTCCACCAGCAGGTTGCTTAATACTTTCCAGATTTCAGCATGCCGTCGGCCTCCTGGAAGAGCTGCAAGTCTGCTGATGGAATTTGGCGGAAAAGGTTGTGGGTCCAGGCAGGGGCTTCTGACATAATAAACCTGAAGGCAATGAGCGCCTCCCATTGGCGGCTCGAGTAAGAAAATACGATTTTGTTGGAAACCAAGGGGAAATGGCATCTGACAGCCTCTGAAGCAGATGAGAAACTGCATGATCCTGGGTGTTTGAGAGGGAGAAGCAGCTGCCAGGCAGAATCAGATTACAATGAGTTTCTATGGGGGGTGGGAGGTGAGCTGAGCCTCCTGAACAAATCTGCCGTCTCCGGTATCAAGTTCAACAGTTGTCTTCACATCCTGCTTCTTGCTACAAATCATTCCAAATAATGTCAGTCTAGGTGATGAGGTTTTTTTCTACCATTTTGTTGCCAAATGTGGGCATAGCACTGAAAATAAAAATAAAAAACTCATCAATCAATATGATGTTTTGGGGTGCATGATGATAAAGATATTAAAAAGATTCATCTACAACCCCAAAGTCAAACCAGCAATTTCACAGACACACCCATCACCAGATGTGAACCTCATACAACCACTAGATGGCAGTAGATAACAAGATTTAGACAAAGTGATTTGCTGATTGGTGTTGGACCATAAGATAAATAATTCAGTTAAAAGGGGTGATTAAAAACAACAAGACTTTTCGAAACCAAAGCAAAAGTGGTGACTAGTGAAGATTTAGTCTTTCCTTCTTAAAGGAACAAGCAAAAAAAAAACAACCTAACAATCTCTAAAGAGAATAATGACTTTATACAGACAGAGAAAAGTAGGATCAATAGCCCCACTGGTTTGTATTGACCACAACAATCAATATAAATGGCCTGTTTTTACCACAAGTATAAGAATAATGACTTTTTCTAGCCCTCTGGCAGATTGGACGCTGGTATAATGTGACTGTGAAAAACTGAAAGTGGAAGGAGATTAAAGATCCCCCGAAGTGGAGATGAAAGATTGAATTGGAAAAAAAGACACCAAAGAAAAATGGAGTAGTGTTTTCAGCATGCAGTTTTAATGTGGAGGGAGGATGCAGGGGGAGACCTTGAACTGCCTGCAGCGAGAGTTAACAAAGCAAGAGCGCACTGAACTTTGACCCAGCCGTGAGAGGTTCACTAACATGTGAAAGGCCAAAGCGTGGTCTGTAAAATCAGAAGTGACAGAACAGTTGTGAGTCTGTGATGATGAGTGATCATTTTTACATCATTATTCTCATTTTTATTAAAAAACATATCAAAATGATTTATGGTGGGATTTTTGCTGGGATCTGTACCAAACAAAGTTGTTTTCTTAAGCCTGTAGAATATGATGTGTAGGCCAGGACATCTCTGCAGCGCATCAATATTGACCAAATATTGAAATTTTAACAAATACTCAGATTTGAAAATTGCTATAGGCCATATTGGGATTTTGCTCAAATTAATTGTTATAATTGTGCAGCCCTAAGCAAGATACAGCAAAAAGTGATGAAATTGATATATATCAAAATATGTATTTATTATTCGAATCCAGCTTGTGGCCCTTGGAGTTTGCATGTTCTCCCATTTTAGCGTGGGTTTTCTCCAGGTTATCCGGCTTCCTCCCACAGTCCAAAGACATGCAGGTTAGATAGCTAGATAGATAGATACTTTATTGATCCCGAAGGAAATTTAGGCATCCAGCAGCTTAAACAACACATCCAACACGAATACACCTTAAAATTGGATGAATTCTAATAGAGTAAAGTAAAATAAAATGAAAAAAAGATAACATAAGTACAGCAGTGAAGTGACAGTGTGCCAATGGTAGTGCAAATAGTGCAAAGGTACTGAATATAGTAATGTATATTATAGTGTATGATACCGTAGTGTAATGTAATAGTATAATAGTAGTATAGCTGTATAATATGATAATACAAGAATATGTAAGTATTTATATGAGAAGATATAATAATATAAGATATAATAATAATAATAATTCATAATAGTTCATTGTTGACTCTAAATTTCCCGTAGGTGTGAATGTGAGCTTGAATGGTTGTCTGTTTCTATGTGTCAGCCCTGTGATAGTCTGGTAACCTGTCCAGGATGTACCCCGCCTTCACCCAATGTCAGCTGGGATCAGCTCCAGCCCCCCTGTGTCCTCGAATGGGATAAGCGGTTACAGATGATGGGTGGATGGATGTATTTATTATAAAACAGGAGCCTAGAGGCTTTTAAATACAAAGTTGTCATAACTGGAAATTTCACACAGGCACATTTTTTTTTAATGACTTTTACTTAAGGTAATATATGATGGTATGTTGGCACAGTTCAGGCCATCACATTGACTAATACATTTTGTACAAAAGCAATAAAGGTGGTGCAGTATAGCAAAATGTGTAAAGTGAGTAAAAAAAATGTTCATGTTAATTTGTAACAAAGTATGCGAAAATAATATATTATTGCTTTCATATCCTACTTTTAGAGATAAATCAAAAATTAAATTTTAACTCCATTAAACCCTATGGAGCTCAATATTTCAAAATGTATCTCCGCTTACAATGTACAAATAGATAGTTTTTAAATTATTCTCATTTCCATACTTTCCATTCATTCTCTATGTAATTTGCTACAATTTATAAGATAAACAGCATAAGAAAAAAAATAGAAATTGAATAAGATATAAACACCATTCCAACTTCCATACTTTTATTTTTTATTTCAGGAAAGACTGACTACATACTGACACTTCATGTTGGTTTTAAAACCCTCTGATGTCTAAGCTATTTTTTTTTATTTTTGGTCGTGTCTAGAAGGGAGCCTGCAAACTGGGGAAACTTTCGGAGATTTTTAGGCATTATCGCAGTATACGGGCTCCCGTCTAGACACGACCACCTACGACGCCACTTGCTGTACTACAATTTGTACCTGCATTGATTGAGTAGTAATCGCGAAGCATCATGGGTAATCCTCCTAGCAACAGAGGAGTTGCCACTAGTTACCGTGCCTGTGAATGCCCGTAAGCAAAATAATATAAAGTAGTTTAAAAAGCGCATACAAGTTGAGCTGGCTTTATTTGGTTGGATATGGTTTGTTATAGATTAAATTCGCCATGTTTTTGTTAAGTTAACTATTCGTTTTAATGTGCTTTATTACCAGTAAAAGTCTGGCTAGCTAACAATAACATTGACGTGACGTCATGAATGCGGGTGAGTTATAGTATGTTGCTCTATAGAGTGTGTAGGAGCCATGTATTTTTATTTTTGGTATATATTATTGGTGTTAGGTGTGTGTTAATGCTTCCAAGCACTAGGTGTGTATGGTGTAGGGCTACAGATGATAATAGGCCTCATGCCAGTGATCACAGGTGATTAGAAGTAGCAAACACTTTTTGACTCTAGTGTGTTTCGTATGACATCATGTTCTGTTTATGTCTCAATTTAGAGAATAGAAGTGACGACACGGATGGACATGATTGGTAAACATCTCTAATGAGATAAATCGCTCGTCTACTGGGTTGGAGCTGCACCAGAGCTACTGGAGTGCCACCGGGACATCAAGCATGGGACATCGACCCAGATTGATTTATATGTGTAAGAAGTTACAAACAGTCCATTTAATCACCTCCAGTAAATGGTCAAGTCACAAAAGCTCCAAAAGCAGTAAGTCTTCTGCTTCATCTGCTCGCATTAAAGCGAAGTCGGACAAGGCCACACGCATGTCTCATGCAGCAGCTTTAAAGTGAAGATGAATCAGTCAAACAAGTTAAGCTGGTTTAATAAATGGATTTCCACTCTAATGAACAGTTTTATAACAAACATGACAAATGTAAGCATTTATTAGAAAAATTAAGCTTGTTTCATCTTTCTTGACAAGAGTGCCACAGTGTTGCAGTACTCTAGCTACTCTCTAGTACTTTAGTAGCAGTTAAAAGTATAGGACTCACAACAGAGTGTGTAATATTCTAAACATGCAGATGAGGTATTTTCTTTGGTGTACTTTGTGTGTTTTGTAACGAGTCCATGGGCCAGACCAGATATTGGTAACGTTACCATCTTAGTGGGCAAAACCTTACCTTTACTAAATTGTTTATAGTGTCAATATAAATGAATTAATATAGGATAGCCTTTCCACAGGAGCAGCTTTTCATATTTATTGGACATTTTGTTATTTGTGTTATAAGTAATATAACACATATTTTCTAAGTTATTTATAAGTGTGATTATTATATGTAATGTTATAACTGGCTTTTTAGGTGGACCAGATGATTTTAGTGACAAGCCGCTCCTCTGAGTGTTGCTCACTTTCATATTTTAATGAATGTGTCTGTATTGTGTTTTTTGTATGTCTTTGTCCTCCAGAAAATGCTGGATGAGCAGCTGGAGAACCACGGAGAGGCTCATCAGAAGCAGCTCAGCCGCCTTCGAGACGAGATTGATGCTGGACAAACTCAGAGTAAGGAAACATAAGTTAAGAAAAATATTCTCTCGATACTTTGATTATTGTTTCTGATTTTTTTAATTTGTTTATTAAAGACATTTATCTGGCATTTTAGCCTTTTTTATTGATAAATGGTGTAGAAATGAATCAGGGGAATTGCATAGCATATGTTGAAACCTTTGCTACCAAATGAATGGACTGACAGACAGTGAATGTCTCCATTTAATCATTGAGTAATTTTGTGACTTAAAGGGCCTTAAATGTAATTAAATGTAAGTCACTTTCAACTCCTTGTCATCATTACACAAGGTACATTGTGATTACATGATCAGATTATCAATTTATGACCCAATATACCAACCTGCGTTGTGTGTTGTAAAGGATTTTGATCTATTTTCCATGAAAACGGAAGCAAAAAGTCTGTTTAAAAAGTGGTGGGCCAGGGTCTGTTATTGGATCAGGAGAGATTTGATATGTTTTATTTGTGTAAATGTCTCTGTTTCTGTCCAGACTGCTGAATGAACAAAGGGACATAAAGTGCGAGGAGGAAACGAGAACTGGAGCGCCTGGAATACACAATTGGTAACAATCAAATCAACTGTTAGTAGTTGTTGTAATAGTTGAAGTTGTTGCTGTGTTAGATGTAGTTATATTAATAGTAATTGTTGTTGATGCAGTAGTAGTTGTTGTAGTAACGACGGTAGTAGTTGTTGTAGTTGTAGTAGTCATTAAAAAGTCATACAAAAATATGTCATAAAATTGCCATAAAAAAGTAAAAATAAAAGTATATTATGACGAAAAAAATCCTAAAAAAGTCATAGTATAGTATTTTGAAAAATTTCATGAAAAAAAGTCATAGTACAAAATGCAGAAAAATTTCATGAAAAAAGTCATAGTATAAAATGTCGAAAAATTTCATGAAAAAAAGTCATAGTATAAAATGCCGAAAAAAGTCATAGTATAGTATTTCGAAACATTTCATGAAAAAAAGTCATAGTATAAAATGCCGAAAAATTTCATGATAAAAGTCATAGTATAAAATGTCGAAAAATTTCATGTAAAGAAGTCATAGTATAAAATGTCGAAAAATTTCATGAAAAAGTCATAGTATAGTATTTTAAAAAATATCCTGAAAAAAAGTCGTAGTATAGTATGTCAAAAACTTTCACGAAAAAAAGTCATAGTATAAAATGTCAAAAGATTTCATGAAAAAAAGTCATAGTATGGTATTTTGAAAAATTTCATGAAAAAAGTCTTAGTATAGTATTTTGAAAAATTTCATGAAAAAAGTCATAGTATAAAATGTCGAAAAATTTCATGAAAAGAAGTCATAGTATAGTATTATGAAAAATTTCATGAAAAGAAGTCATAGTATAAAATGTCGAAAAATTTCATGAAAAAAAGTCATAGTATAAAATGTCGAAAAATTTCATGAAAAAAAGTCATAGTATAAAATGTCGAAAAATTTCATGAAAAAAGTCATAGTATAAAATGCCGAAAAATTTCATGAAAAAAAGTCATAGTATAGAATGTTGAAAAATTTCATGAAAAAAGTCATAGTATAGTATGTCAAAAATTTCATGAAAAAAGTCAGTATAAAATGTCGAAAAATTTCACGAAAAAAAGTCATAGTATAAAATTTCGAAAAATTTCATGAAAAAAAGTCATAGTATAAAATGTCGAAAAATTTCATGAAAAAAGTCATAGTATAGAATGTTGAAAAATTTCATGAAAAAAAGTCATAGTATAAAATGTCGAAAAATGTCATGAAAAAAGTCATAGTATAGTATTTTGAAAAATTCCATGAAAAAAAGTCATAGTATAAAATGCCGAAAAATTTCATG
>CAKAOI010033902.1:0-42831 GCA_916701655.1 Sebastiscus albofasciatus
GGAATCCATTAGTATAAGCCATGTCATGCTAGCTATCTTCATGAAGGAGGCTAAATAACGCTCCAAAATTGCGCAAAATTTTGGTGAGGAAAAACTGACATGGCCACATTTTCAAAGGGGTCCCTTGACCTGAAAATGGGTTATATTGGTTCTTGGGCTTGAGTTTGCCATGTTATGATTTGAGCATATTTTTTATGCTAAATTCAGTCCCTATGAGGGTTTCTGGACAATATTTGTCATTGTTTTGTGCAGGTAATTGATTTCTAATAATAAATATATACATACATTTGCATAAAGCAAGCATATTTGCCCACTCTCATGATAAGAGTATTAAATGCTTGACAAATCTCCCTTTTAAGGTACATTTTGAACAGGTAAAAAATGTGAGATTAATTTGAGATTAATCATGGACAATCTAAATATGCAAATGAGGCATTCTTTTTAATTTTGGAAATGTATAATTGTATAAATGTATAAAAAACATGCAGAAATCGTAAAATTGGATAAAGCCAGGTTAAAAATTCTTGTTTCATTTTGTTAACATATTAGAGTCAAAGGTTTTTACTGAAGGAATTTTGGATATCTCTTTTTAGCATTCCATAAATCAGATAATACTGTCAACAGCCATACATTTTTTTTTTATTTTTGCCATGTTTTTAGGAATAGAATGTTATATAAATCAGGCTATGAATGATATGAACAAACTTCTCTGTAAAAACCATCAATATATACATATGAATGAAACTGGAAAATGTGGTGTATGTAAGTGCTACTGAAGGGGAGATTTCTGTCTCAAAGTATGAGAAAAAAACAATTTTGAGAAAACCACCTTTAAGATATGTATTGTAAAATTCCATACATTTTGCATTTAGGTGACTAGGTAACAAAATGTTATCTAATAGATATCACCATGAAACTTCACTAGTTTATTCCTCACATTAAGACAGTTATTTTTTGTATTACAAGTTTTCTGAAATTGAATGTTTAAATTTGAAAATGAGGCGTAAGTGCAGTAAAATAAACACCTAAATGTGTATTTTTTATATTTTCTTTCCACAAGTCTGAAAAAAGATACATTATAGATGCAAAATAGCCCAAAATCTCTGATTTCTTACATTAAATAAATAATCTGAGTACTACTTCCACCACTGACCAAATTGTAATACAGAAATGTAATCCCACTGTAGTTTTGAATGTCTTCCATTCACCACACTGCCCCCTTGTGGCTATTACAGCTATGGAGAGAGGTACAGGGGGGAGTTGAGGGATAAATCCGCTGGTACAGCATGACATTAGAACAAGCAGCCTCAGGAGTTTCCTTATGAAAGGCCAAGGTTTTAAGATAGTTATCGCCATCTAGTGGCAAGAGAAGTGTAAACCTTCAACTGCCGACATGACACCTTTATCCTCCAAAATAAAAAGACAGATCCAGGTGACGAGTTGTCACATTTACTTTTATTGTAAAGGTGATATTATTCCAAAATATTAATATGTTAGAGGAACAGAGATAAAGAAAAGGAGGAGAAGACATCTAGAAAACATCTACACAAGACTTTGGTAAGAATCTTGGGACACATTCTTATCAAAAAATTCCACAGCGAAAAAAATAACAAAATCTTCTAATAATGCTCAAAATCATAGAGATCTCAATCGTGGTGCATCTACATGTACAACAATATAGCTGGGTAAAAAGCCAACTGGGCATTGTGTGTCCTAAAAACAACTGAAGGCGTATAAAACACTGGAATGGCTGGGCACCTGTGCTTTAAAGTCTGGAATATACTGTACTACTTAAGGATACCACAAGATATAACAGTTCTTTATCTTATTATTAAGTCAATTTATATTTCATAATTATATTTTTCAAGATATATTATACCACAACAAGTTTACAGTAATCTTGCAAAAGAGTCTTATGTGTATAAGAGCTAGTTTAAAAGCACAGAAGAATCGTCCGAGTTTAAATCCAGAGTGAGATCTTTTAAGTTCATCTTCATCTTGATGACCTGAACTCTGGATTCAACCAAGACGGATTCAAGCGTGTGCCATTTCAGCCCTGAACAGAGTGCATTGGATCATTGTGCGACAGTGTGCCATGCCCTGTCCTGCTCCCAGCCCCACTGCCATCCCTCCCTTCCACCCCCCGTTCCCCTACTCCTTCCTAGCAGGGGTGCACATTACAAGCCCTGATCTCCTTCCTGTCCTTGCAGCTGGACAGCTGGGCAGTCTTAAACCTCTGCTTCACTGTCATGAGCCGTTCTTCAATACCTCCACCGCACAGCTTGGTACATTCCGTCCAACTCGACCACGGCCTCATTTTACACCCTTGAAGATAGAAACGAAGAAAAAGAGACCATCAGAATAATGCTTCTCTCAGTTTTTAATACTCTGTGTGGCGTTAGTAGTTCTTAATGTAACGAGGGTGAATACCAACCCGGATGCTCGGAGGCGACCTCGGCTCTGCCCTGTTTGCTCCTCCTCTTTTCACGCTGTTCCTTGCGTCGTTTCTTCTCATCGCTGTTGGCTTGTCCCCGGTTGCACTTCCTGATCTTACACTTCTTCCTCTGGATGGTTTCAGGACACGTGTCCCCTCCAAACTGAGGCTCCAGCTTTACCACGCGTCTCCGGATCGTATGACCCTTCCCACAGGACTTATTACACTCGGACCACTCAGTCCAATCTGACATGATGCAGTCTATGGCTGAGGAGACAAAAACAAAGTGGTTTAGAGGAAGTTGTGACAGAGTAGAAAACCAATATCAGTGGTAACTGATGAGGAGGACGATAGATAGGGTCTGTTTTTTGTAAATCCTGGATTATATATATGAATCCACGTCTAGGGATTACAGAGTGTTTTATCTTAAATTATACAGTGACACCACAGAGAATACTTTTCTGTTTTGCTAGGGGGTGGGATTTGTTTTCACATGACTCTGATGGATCATCCTCACCACTGCTGTAAACTAATAAGCACTGACATGAAAAATAAATACATACAGTAGCCTATACGGTATATTAACAACTGTAGGTCCTAAAACAACAACAAAATATGAATTACAGTCCTTTTGGGGGACGCAGTGAGAAATTGTGTTTCTCCTGGCAGGTTCATGGGTTTGGCAACAGCTTCTCTTGCTTCAAGTATCATTTATCTCAAGATAGCGGGATAAAGATGCCAACACATTTCAAATAAAATAAATAGTGCATAGCTTTATAATATGCTTCTGTTTCAAGCATTGTTTTTTTGTTAACCACACAGCTCAGAATGAAATAACCGTTGAATGAAAAAGTACAACTGATGCTGTTTTATGAATCCAATACTAAAATCGGAATATTAGAGTTTAAAAATAAAATAAAAGATCAAACAATATTAATTTTGTTACATAAAAATATAACATGGACAACATTTTTGATAAGGATCACTTGAATTTGTTTAAGTAATTGTTATCAAAATATGTACTCAGGAAAATAAACTCAGGACAAACTATGTAATGGAAATTGTTTCCAAATTACCTCAAACAGATTATTAATTTCACTGAGGTCTTATAGCTCTGACTAATCTCAAAATCTTTGTTTATCTTAATTCTATTTTTTGTAATTCCTTCCTAATGTTAGACCTCTTATTTAAAACTGTTCATGTCATATTTAATGCACTCCTGCCAGTCATTTAATGTACTTCGCATGAGTTTTAATTTAAGCTTAAATGTGAATACAGCACATGGATTAATCTGTTACGTCTCACACATACCAGTAAACATTATAAATTTAAAATAGGTACATCGTACAGAGGTAGTTAACCTCCGTTCTCTGCGCTGTGTGCTGCCAACTAACTCCCATCAGTAGTGTGTATGTATCTGCATCAAGGCACCAGGTTGCATAACAAAGATGAAATTATCATAAATTTCCATCAATTATACATGTACAGCATGTAGGTGTGTGGACTGAAATACTTACGACACTCTGGTAGCATGCACTTCTCCACCTGTTCTAAGTCTTCTGTGCACTCTCCCAGCTCCACGGGGGACTTCAGCATGCGCTGTCGTGTCCTCGAACCTTTCCCGCAAGTCACACTGCAGTCGCTCCAGTCAGACCACGGAGTCAGCATGCAGGGGATTGTGTCTATACATAACAGCAGTCACTCAGTAACACGTAACATCCAATGTTCAGATGTGTATTTTAACATCAAATGCATACATGTGTGAAACATTTTAACTCAAAGGCATCAAATTGCTTTTTTTTAAAAAAGAAAATCATGAATAGCAGAAGCAAAATGGCACCTGGCAATTTAATCATGCAGGGACAAAAGCTGATTACATTTTTTTTTTGTTCTGAATTTATTGTGTAAGAGTTAAATCTGAAAGAAAATCCTCTTTGATTAAAGTTTAGAGTTGCTACAGGAAAACTAAATGTAAGATTGTCTCATCAGTAGTCTGTCATTGTAGGCTACCGGCCCCGCTGCTTAATGAGGCAAACATGTAGGAGGTGTCAGGATAGCTGTGGTCCTGAAAGTACTGCTACTCACGACATTCTGGCATCATGCACTTCTCCACCTCCAGCACCTCTGCCCCACAAATGGAGCCATCAGCAGGAGGCATCTTCACCATGCGCTCTCTCCTCTTCATGCCAAGACCACAAGTGGCACTGCAGACATCCCATTCACCCCACTCTGTAACCAGACAACTGCTAGGAGCTAAGGCCAAGAGGGAAAGACAAGGTACAGTTAACCTACAGTGCTACTCACATTAGATCTATAGTATGAACTGATACACTTGGCAGGGAAATGGGAAAACTCACAGCATTCCTCGTTGACCACACAGTTTTCTGTCTCCTCTGTGGGCATGGTGCAGACTGAGCCATCATCAGGGAACTGCTTCACATAACGCTCCCGGGAACGTGTGCCCATCCCGCAGGATAAACTACAGGGAGACCAGGTGATCCACTCTGACAACATACAGGTGGAAGCATCTAAAGAGGAAAATGACAAAGAGGAAGATGTCAGCAAGCTTCAAGAGAGGTCAGTCGTTTTGGTAAATGACAAAATGATTTAAAGGCACGGGAAACTCAAAATTGTGAATTTGTAGTTTAATAGGGGTTAATTATGTATGTTGATTTCTGTTTTTTAATTGTAGATTTCATTTTGTGATTATTGCGATAAGATATATTGCGATATATCACCTTTTTCAATTGCAAATTATGCAAATTGTCAACATCTGTTTTAACTACCAAGATACAGTTTTCACTCTGTTCATTTCAGAGTTTCCATTCACATATCTTCAGGTCAGAGGTCAAGGGACCCCTTTGAAAATGGCCATGCCAGTTTTTCCTTTGGAGCGTTATTTAGCATTCTTCCCGACAAGCTAACATGACATGGAACCAATCGATTCCTTGGTTTTCTAGGTTCATTTGGACTGTGGGGTATCTTCACTCTAGCTTTATGCCCACTACAACCTCTTAAAGACAGAATAGCACCGGATCCAACACCAGATTATAAGAGGTTAATAGTTTATATAATAAAAGATCGATACTTGACATCTGTGTATCGATACAATATTGCCACACAAAATATTGCAATACTATGCTTTATCCGGTAGTAGTCCCAGTTGGGGGCTCATTGCGATCTAATATACAGTTTATGCCTGTGAGATTCTTCCATTACCTTTATAGCGTGTGCCCATAGACTACAGAATACTTTGTTGTTTTCCATCATTGATGTTATTTTCATCTAATTGAAACGGCCATTCTGTCCTGGCATTTGGAGAAATGATTCTGAATTGCACCGAAGACAAATAATTGTTTTCGCCTAGAATAAACGTAGATGCCCTTCCCTTATTTAAAGCTAATGGCTCAAACATACAATGACACCTAATTGACAAAGACAATTGCAACTCGCTTTTCTTTTCTACTGGTTTCTTATGTAAATTGTGTGAGCCTCAGTGCGTTTCATTTTACCTACACAAACATTTGAGCAGGATTACATTACAATACGTGAATGTATCCTGTAATTGACAAGGGGTTTGTTATTTAACTCCAATTCAACATGGTTTATTTATTATTATCTGATACCCGACAGCAATAAATTGTGCAGGAAACAAATTAGGGAGGTGTGTGTCGTTGATTCTGATCTAACTTTCCAGTTGCACTTAAGGAAAGTAACTAAAACAGCATTCTGTCATTTCTAAACATTATAAAATAACCTACTAGCTGAGATAGAGAGAAGTTTATGCATGTTTTCATTACAAATAGGCCTGATTTATGCAGGGAGTTACTCTCAGGTCTCTGCAAAAAGTCTATAAATCCATCGTTAGTACAAAATGCTGCTGACAGATTTAACAGGACCAAAGAAAAGAGCTCACACCATCCCCGTTCTTAAGTTCTTGCACTGTCTTCCAGTAAGCTTTAGGATAGATCCCGTTACTTGTCTATAAATCTAATCTAATATTCACAGACTGGGCCCCTGGGCAGGCTACAATGCCATCAGATCTTTCTCTCTACTGTTCACTGTACCAAAAGGTGAGAGACAAAACAGAGACACACTGTGAAGCAGCCTGGGAACAGTCTCCTTAGATATAAGGACAGGAAATCAGGCTTTCAAGTGACTGCTAATAAACCCACCATGCAACAGCACTGCCATTCTACTTCCTTCATTTTGAATTTCTTCTGCTAGATTAAAAGTTAATCACCATTTCCTTTTTGACATAGAGGTGAAATAAGGTGTAAATCTCTCAATGTAAATCACTTTGAACTGCAGTTCTTGCATAAAAGTTTCTATATAAATAATAATTATAATGTAAAAAAAATAGTGTATTTGATACTGTTTAGTGAATCCAAACAGCTCATTACGAGGGTCCAACAGCGGCTAAACTTGCTTCGTAGGCTGAGGGTTTTGATGTCAACCAGAAAGTGTTGCTCCTCTTCTACCATGCGGTAGTTGAGAGCATCCTGCGGTATTCCCCTGTCCATCAAGGCCCTAAATGCCAAGCTAGCTAGAGCCTAACCACTGTAACGCTGCTTTTTTATCTTAACTGTACACATGTACACTTTATGTTGATTCTATGTTGAGGTGGCTGCGTTACTCTTACTGCACATATTATGCACTATTATGATGACTACTGGTGTGTTGTACGACAGGCAGTCTGCAAGTTGTTGGTTGGTGGCAGTCTGTGTATGTACTGTATGTATGCACTGTTATTTTGTATTTTCTTAAAGGTAGTGTGTAAGATTTGGTGGCATCTAGTGGTGCGGTCGCAGATTGCAACCAACTGAGTACCCCTCTGCTCACTCCTCTCTTTCTAAGACTGCAGTAACATTCGCCTGGCACAGAGACCATCCTTACCATAATTACACTGCTTTGGGAGCAACGGAAGTACGACGGCGGCTAGTGGTACCACGGTTTTGCACTCTGCGACTCACATTACCACAGTTTCACAAGCGTGTCAGAGAACTATGGTGGCCTTCAGGTAACGTAAAAAATTTAAAAAATATTAAAAAATATTTTATTGCCAAAATAGTGTGCTCGCTGTGTACGGAGATCAGAACTGCATACATAGCTACGGTCTGTTATTCAAAGCAGCGGTCTGCTAAGACCATCGAGTGCCGTAATTGACCAATCAGAATCGAGTATTCAACAAAGCTGTGTAATAATCCTTTGTACGGTCTTGTAATCATCATACATTTGAACATCGTTGAAACAACACACACTCAACCACAAGAATGAAGGAGTGCTGTAAATGTAGGCTCATTAAAAGTGTCCAGGTTCCACGCCACACAAATAACAAACAGATTTTCTTTCTTGTCAAAATTAATTTGTAGTTGTTTGTTTTTCAAACGCGGGAGACAAACAGAGAATAGAAAAAAGAGAAAGTCTTAGATGTAGGGGATCATTTATTCTCATTTATGTCTGTTATTTTAGATTAGTGAACACATGCAACACTAATTGGATGTCATTGGCAGCGCTGCTTCAATTTTCTGTTTGTGAAAAGTATAAAAGTAAGTAGCTCCACCAACAAGAATGAAGTTTGTGTAATCAGAAAGCCATATGCCAGTTTAGCTGAGGATGCATGTGAAAACAATTTCTCTTTTCAGAAAAGCTTATGTGTTTTTACACAAAAAACAATTACACTTCCTAGCGACTAAGCAAACTATGGTGAATGGAGCACGGAAAATTGTCCAGAAATACTACGAGCGATGTCACTCTCTATTACATAGAGAACGTGATATTGATTTACTGTCAGATACTGTCAGTGTCGATTTTGACCAATGAAAAAAGGGTGGAGGTGCGTGAAATTTCACATAAATAGAGCCAGGGCAAGCTTTTTTTTTCAAACAATTGATGCATCGTTTTGCCTCTCTACTAATGCACAGAGCAGATTAGGACATCTTCATTGGGAAAAACTGAAACAATCTGATGTTTGCATCGCATCCAGTTAGGAAGAAGTGTCATACCGAATGAGTAGAGATCAGTTAATGACGTGGTTACATCAGAGTCAACGGAATGAAAGGTAAAAAAGCTTCTGTGTAAAATAACCAATAGCCAGGATTCAGTCACTGTATGCATGCTTTATATGGAGGGGTGGAAATTAAAGATTTTAGGCACAAATTCAACAAAATTCTACTATCCCCGACACGTTTTCTAAGCCCACTATAGTAGATAAAGGAATATTTAAGTTTGTTGAGTATGAAATTACATATTTGTATGACTTTGTCCCTATTAAATCAGTATAATAAATCTAATGTTGACGTTAGATAGCACTCAGAATGCACCGATATCGGGCCGATACTGACTCAAATAGCTGGATCGGGTATCGTGACAGATACGTGGGCAGATCTATTCAATTCAATTCAATGTTTATATAGACCTACTATATACATTATATCAATCCAATAGCATCTGAGCTTGATGTATGGAGGTAAAGCAGAGGGTAAATATTAGAACAGTGACATTTTCTTGTTGTATTGGATCTGTACTCCAGCTCACTGGATTTTAAATGAAACAGTGATTGTGATATTAAAATGCAAAATTTCATCTTATATTTCAGGGTGCTTACATCCACATCAGACGAACCGTGTAGGAATTATAGCCCTTTTTATACATAGTCTCTCCAAGATATTATTTTCATGCCATTGATAATGTGTGTAGGCAGTCAGCCAGGCTACGCTGAAGGACACCAGCGTGATGTGTTATATGCACCCACAGCAGGAAGCACGAGTTACTTTCAGTAACTGTGAATAAATGAGCAGTTTTATTGAGGCATATTTTATTCTATTTCATTTTCTGTAGTGATTCGATTTTATTTAACTGTAGTGCTGAATTGTTTTAATCTTTGTCCACCCTTACAGTACTCTGTAACTTAGTTTTAAAATGTGCTATATAAATAAAGTTGACTATATTATCATAAGTATGGGTCTCAATATTTCTGCATATTCAGCATTCAAGGTGTAAAACATGGCACAGATAATTAACCTCTAAAAGCACAATCTGTCCGAGCTGATTAACCTTAATGGGCAACAACGTTTGGTTTCATCATTACATCATGTGAACTGATTAATATAAATCATCCATACTTGTGATGGACATCTTGGTCAAAGGAAACTTTCACTTGATGGTTGTGCTTTGCGACAGGTCAGGGGTCATCTAAGTCATTATGTTTCATTAGTCATTACTAATAACAATTTGGTCTAATCTAATTACTCATTATTGATTAAATTGTTGAACACAGAGTGACAGACTGACTGATCTACATGGACACATAACCTGCTGCCGCTGAGGCGAAAAACGATTGTAGGGAGAGAAGATGAAAAATGTAAAAGGAAATAAACCTTGAACAACCAGCAGACATAATTACTTTCTGTCTTAACATTTTACAAACTATATTTAATGGCCTCATGCAATTTAACCTGACTTGCTATAAAAATTTAAAAGCCTGCCATATAAACAAAGTGCTCTCCTTGCCTCTCCTTCTGCTCTCACTTCATTGCTGCAGTAGAACGGTACCTTGGGTATTATCGATGGCCTGATACGATAAAGTTTTTGAAAGTGCCAACTCTTTTCAGAGTGTCAAAACAATGGAAGCAATAAACCTAATATTTCAATTCTCAAAGATTAAAAGGGCTCATAAAGGCGCTTAGTGGATGCTGCGCCTCTGAATTAATTTAGAAGTCAATTTAATTAATTTCCAGAGGTCTTTTACATCATCAGCTACATGGACTATTTTGTTTTTCTCATGGACACAGTAACCTTCAGTCTTTAGATAGATACTCACCCTCATCGCTGCATCCAGGCCCCATGCAAGGCTCAAAATCCTGGGTGTGTGGGCAGGGCACACTAAGGTCCAACTGGGCCTTTAGCATCCTTTGCCTCATCCGCTTGCCCTTTTCACAAGTGGCCGAGCTGCAGGCGGACCATGGAGACCAGTTGGAGTAGATACACGTCTCAGGGGTGTCATCTGCAAGATGGTAAAGGGAATACACATACTATAATAGCCTTACGCTGTTAACTATGCATTTAGTGTGAGAGAGAGAGAGAGAGAGAAATGGGAGCAGGATACAGACCTTCCTCTTTCTCCTCCTGGGCAATATCTGCTACAATGTCATCCACATTGTCCGGCACAATGTTGCACTGTTCGCCCTGTGGACACAGAGACACATAGTGATGTTGGCACATACTCCAGCACTCTGTTAGGTGCTCTGTTGCTTCGGTTTTCTGTTTGTTTTCTCTAAGCTATGAGAAACAGTGACAGCCGGCAAATGGGAAGGTCAGCATAAGTTTACAAATTCACCTACAAAAACAATACAAGGGGAAAAGACGTAATGTGTAAGAATGGGAATATAAACTGAGTGTGTGTGTGTAAGTGTAAATGATGACAAATGTGTGGCAAAGGGATCAGGAATAAACTCCCCACAGCTGCCTCTAGATGCCACTGAAGCACTGCTAACCTTTTCATCCCTTTCTGGTTTGCAGCCAGAGTTCTACTCAAATTATGATTATAAAAAGTTTATATTTCATAGAGAGAGTGAATTTGAATACCGGCCATACATGTTTTAATTAACTTTTTTTTTCAATGCTTTGTGTCTTTTTTTATTGGCTAAGGAGGCTTCTTTTAGGAGCTGCATCACAACACATTTGAGGTATTAAGCAATGTACAGTAGGCTATTATTCTTGATATAAATAAATATCATTTTAGCACCTTATATTTCATTTTTGTTCAGTTTAGAAAGCAGCAAACAAATGTGTTGACAGATTTTTCACCTTGTGAAACACCAGTCACGCCCTGCACACCACAAGTAAATCCAGCATTGATCAATAACTGTATTGATGGACAGGATTGAACTCACCGTCGCACCTGCTGAGCAGTGATAAAGAAAAAGGACATGTGTCTCTCCCCTCCTCTCTGTCTCTGCTTTTAAAGCTTTTAAATGCATCTATACTTCATAACGATTGCAGATTAGTAAAGGATGCCAGTTCTGTTTTTATATTAATCTATTTTGGCTGGTATATCAGTGTAACATAGAATCAAGAGTGTTAAGAGTGAACTAAGAAGTCTTGAAGTAGTATGAAGAAGTATGTGTGAAGATGAGGTGCAGAGCTGAGCTGGAAGTAATGAAAGTTCACCTTAAAATACAGCAATAAAACAATGGGTGACTATGAAGAGAAAGAAAACTTGCAGAGTAGCAATCAAAAGAGAACAGAGCAACAAAGGACCTTTTCTTTTTGTTTTCACTTGCTGTGATGAAAGGACTAATGACTGGGTCACTGCACTGCCTTCTGCAGGAATATGCACAATTCAAGTCTTGTTACTTTATCATTATGATTAACAATTGCAAACGGTGAATGACGGTCTGAATGTTTACCTTTGTCTTTTGAAATATACTGCCATGATGCAATTGCCTGCATTATGATCAGCTCTCCTATAAAAGCTACCAAGTATCTATGTTGGCATCAAGAGCTGACTGGTACTGATTCAAACATATTTTTAATAATAATAATAATAATAATAATAATTATCTCGAGATCACAAGTTAATTATGTTGTTATCTTGAGAAAACAAGCTTTGTTTTCTAGAGATAACAACATAACTTATCACGAGAAAACAAAAGGTTGTTTTCTTTTATAACTTATAACGTTTGGGTCAAATAAATGCATTCAAGCCGCCCAGATAGAGCTGACAGTCTTAGTGAAGTTACAGAAGGATTTCCGCAAACTTCACCAAGCCCATCAGCCATGGATGTATACATATACATGGATGTATACATATACATGGATGTATACAGCCATGCTTTCAGTTCGATCTGGGCCGTTTGATTGCATTTACCGTCGGCTGATTTAACCAAAACATTATAAGTAATAAAAGAAAAGAACCTTTTGTTTTCTCGTTAATTATCTCGTTATTTCAAGATAAGAAAGCTTGTTTTCTTGAGATAACAACATAATTAACTTGTGATCTCAAGATAACGACACACAAAAAAAATGTTTTTTTAAATCATGCCCGTTTAGGGCTTTCATCGACTGGTATGAAAAGAGACAGACCTTTCTGGCGATGCGTTCCACTACCACCTTGGCCACTGGAGTGATGGCGCCTCCTTCAGGGTCATAGAAAGGGCTCTGTGGATGATCCAGACTGGTCAGGGGACGGATCTTGTCCTGGGGCTCAACGGGCTTGTTGGGAGACTAAAAGAAGCACACAGAAAGAAAGAAGAAGAGAGGAAAAAAAACACAAAGCTTTGGATCTTTGGGATTTCAAAAATAACACACTGTCAGGATCCGTTTGAAAAATACACTACAATCAGCACAAAGTCAGTCAAAGTTACACAAAGGACAAGTCCCAAAGTCGGAGAGCAGCTGTGGAGGAGCGCTGTAGTGTTTATGGGAGATGCTCTTATTAGTCAACAGTAAAGGTCTGCCAGCATGGGGTTGATAGAAGCACCACCGCCAGAGGCTGTCTGGAGGCAGAAGACCAGCTCATCCTTCACCCCCCACTGAGGCCAAACTGAACAAAAACAGGCAAAGAGCAGCTCTGTTTGTGAGGGAGAGGAAGATGTGGAGAAGGGTTGTGAGTGGTCACTAATTAAAAGATATAGTAAAAAAGTAATTGCACAGAGAATGGACTTCATTACTCTGTTACAGGCCTTTGCCTCTAACAATTCTGTCCCACCCCACTTCCAGAGTAGCCTCTGTTCCACTACGCTCTGCTGCACAGTGAGGGTTTCTTTTATTGATCTTTCTAAAAAGCGTAAACATGACACTTTTCTGTCGTTATTCTCAGATAATGGATAGCACAATTTGAGCAGGTTGTCACAAAAAATACGGCAATATTTGTTTTGTTGGCATTTAACATTTACATTTTTTAGTCTCTTCATGTAGGGTTGTAACGGTATGAGATTTTCGTGATATGATAACAGTCTCAGTATATGGTATTATGAACCTGATTAAAACAAAATGTATGTAACTATAGTAGGTTATATGACTAAAGCATATTACTGTAGTTTACATGTAAGCGGTACTATAACAAGCAATTAACTACTAAATAAAAAATAACATCAGCTGTGAGCTTTTAAAATAATGTCCTATGATTATTATCAATTGACATATATGTATACTGTAGGTGCAGGACAGCGCAGCAAGTCTGTATCTTTATCTCACACACTTACTTAATGTCTGTTTTTTTCAATACCGTCGATCAGCAAATGTACACACTGATAACCGCCAACTTTATACCACAGTATACCTCGATACCGGTATACCATTACAACCCTATCTTCATGTTATTGAAAATCATGTATTGGGCCAAAAAGTGCATTAGAGCGGATACCTGAGATTCAGATTACTGTATAACAGGTAACTGTAACAGGTATTACAGACTAGGCTATCACTGGATTACTTTGATCATGAAGAAAACTTAAATATGTGATGATTCTCAGACAGCCAGGTTCTGGAGTTATAAGGAGCGTCTTTTTGAGGATTTATCAACAGACAAGTTATGAATCCGAGAAGAATTGTGATTTTTGATGCTAATTCAGCAATCGGATGCTAAATGTTTCAATGTACCTAAATTGTATTTTATGAGCTGTGTGTCATGGCCACAGCTGCAGCTTTAACTGCTGACCGTGTTGATAAGATGACCAAATCAACTGGTCATACTATAATAACTCAGGCTGTTCTAAATACACCGTTTGTAGCTATACCTACGGATATACAGAAGTAATGTACTGCAATTCGTATCCCCAAGTCATATGTAATCCATGTAATTGTGAACCCAGAAGTATAAAGACTGACAAATACAGCATAGGGAGGAGGTCAGGGTGGACGGGTGAGTCTATAAACACCAGACTTTCTTCCAGGAGACCGGCGTTCGTGTCCCGTGTGAAACGTTGATTTATTTGTCACGTAACTTTCGGACTTAAATTACGCCACTTCCAGAGTTATGTTAAACCAAACCATGATCTTTTCCCAA
Organism: Sebastiscus albofasciatus; assembly: GCA_916701655.1. Classification (NCBI taxonomy): domain Eukaryota; kingdom Metazoa; phylum Chordata; class Actinopteri; order Perciformes; family Sebastidae; genus Sebastiscus; species Sebastiscus albofasciatus. The sequence goes on from CAKAOI010033902.1 coordinate 14,445, forward strand.
ACCTAACTAAGAAGTTTTGTTGCCTAAACTTAACCAAGTTGTTTCCTGTGAAGATGGAAGTTTATTTTGAAAAGACTGTATACATGTAATAAGCGTGAACTGACACATGCATCACTTGTTGCTGGACATTCGTAGGAAAACAAATGAGGAATAACTTTTTGTATCAGATATCATATGAATTGTTGTATGAGGATACGTTGAATAACTAACTTTCTGTTGTTCTCAAAACACCTCTCCCTTTCACATCACAGAGTATCTTTGTCTAACATCTCTTCCTCGCAGTTTGAAAATCCAGTTTCAGTCTCCTAACAGAGGACATAGTCAGTCCAGTCACAGAGGTCAGACAGAAAAAGAATACAAACTGAAAGTTCCTGAATATGCCTGACTTGCCCTTACAGTAGGATTTTGTCAGTGTGAGCCACCAAGTGTCTGTAAGCAGGGACAGTCATGGTGTACAAAGGAGTGTGTGTGTGTGAGAGAAGGGAGAGAGGAAGATGAAGAGTGAAATTGCTTGCCAAAACAAGCAAGAGAGCACAGTTCAGTGGGTTCATCGGTGAGCTCCGAGGGATCAGCCAAAGGTTTCACACGTGTCGTCATAGAGTTAGGTCAAACGTGCGCACGCACAGCCTTATCTGTTAGCGCTGACCGGAGACACTGAGCGTGCTGCACCTCAGGGTGAGGGTGGGAGGGGAAGACGTTCAAGGCTGTTAAAGGAGAAATTCGATGGGTGATGACACTTGAGTTGTTGCAGACAGGCAGTGTGTGCGGAGGTGAGAGAGGGAGTGATTGTGAATGTGAGCAGACAGGCAGATGAAGAGAAAGAGGTTTGCGTGATGACAAGGTCAAAATGCGAGTGTGAAGGGAAGACTCAGCTGGTGATGAGAGTGAGAAGGAAGGTTATCCAGAGGGTAAAAGGTGGAGAGAATAGCAGTTTACAGAAGGATATGATTGCTGTGGGATTATGGGGTTGTAACCTGAGTAGAGTCACACATTCAAGAGGACACTGTTGTTTTTGTTGCATGATGATGATATAAAGTTCCTTTCCCCCTAGTATTTAATTAAAGTAATGATCACTGGTAAAGGTTAAAATTTAATACATTTGAAAAGGCTGTTTCACAAAATATTTCAGTGACAGCTGACATGTTATGCGTTAAATCTACATTTCAAAAAGTTTGTACTAAGGTCAATATTTCAGTGTTTGCTTCACTAAAAAGACTAGAAATAAATAACAGTTAAATAATGTTCCACGCTAGGAATTACTTAAAATTAGGCTCAAAGACGTCCTCGTTCTCTTTGCTTGTGTTATGTTAACAATTGTGAAAATGGCATCCCGAGTGCAGAGGATGTTATGGTCGAAGATTTTTTACAGTGTACATTTTACAGTTTTTTTGGCTGACTCGCATTTTCAGCCGGAGACATGCCGCTCGAGGCTGCTGCTCCTGCAGGGAGGATATAGCCGGCGAGGACCCTCCAGAGCCTGAGCTGCCGAGAGCCAACACCGACTGGTGGTGCCTTTGCTCAAATTGTCCTCCAATGCCAACAGAAACTGAATCATTCTGCTGTAATGAATGTCAGTGTAGGCAGTTTTTGTTGGATGTTGTCACCGACGACAACCCCGAGAGAGAGACGTGTGTGCGTAACTGTGCAAGTTTTCCTCCTCATTCGAACAGAGGCATGCTGGAGACATTCTTAAGGATCGTGAAGATTAACTGGAAAAGACAACCAACCAGCAGGGCGATTTTTGTCATTGTATTTTGCTAATTTAATGGTCTGCCTCCGAAGAAGGAGTGGGAGCCGCCAACGAGCCGCTGTAGCGGGGCACTGCTTGACGGGCAGACGCCCAGCAGAGAGAGACAGCCGGCGTATTTTCACATCTTACTCTGTGAATTAAGGATTTATTTCGACCAAATCAGAGTTGCTGTCTGTTGGAACAGTGGAAACGAACTAGTGGTTTTAGTGAGTTTTATTTTTGTTTCTGTCCAGTTTGAATGACGTGTGTTTTATGACATAAAAGGTGGCAAATTTTCCCTTTAATATCAAAATGCATCAATGTTCTCACTGACCTCATATGTCACTCCACTGTCAGTGCCTGCATCCCAGGGGATCAGGTCCTGGACAACCTTCTGGACCCAACCACACTCCTTAGTACACAAGTCCTCAGCAGATAAACCCACGTTCCAGTCTGGACTGGGCCCCAGCATGGTCAAGAAGGACATGAGGTGACGGCTCCGGTCTACTGAGAATTCAGCTGAGGGGGCGGCCCGCCTGAGGAAGAAAGTGAAAATGAGGTCTGTGTGATTGAAAGCCGTTTGTATGTGAGAGAAAGAGATGTTAGCTGCATCCCAACTGGCCCAGGAAGGTGTGTCCTTCAGAGGACCTGAGGGCTGCACCTAATCCACCTTAAATGAGATGAACAAAAGCAAGCCTAATGATGCATTTGTTTGAAGTCCTACATTTCCAGTTGAGTCACCAGCAAGTTGCCCTCAAATGGCTAACAAAGTGTAAATACAAGAGGAAATGTTTCTGATACCCAAGTTTACTATTTTTCAACCGTACGCAATCTTATTGACTTTGAGTCTTGCTGGCATGACGTTAGCTTTATGGCTTGTAGCTGAGCAGACTAGAAATATCTCCTGCAGGTCGTATCTAAGGTCCGTCCTAAATGCCTACAGGAGGAGTGAAGAACTTTTCCATTGCATAAGAAACTTATGGGATGGTAATGTTTTTTCCGAGTATTAGCAACCCCACAGGGTTACCAGGGAAACAGTGAAGGGATTGTGAAAAACTTTAGATTTAGGTCGCAAAATGCATTCAAATATAAATTAATGGTCTTCATTTTTTCTCTTTGGCAAGAGACCATGGTATAAGCGGGGTAATGACCTTAGAGGCACAGGCGCAGTTTGCGTTTGTTCAGGGGGCTCACTGAACCCCCTAGAAATGCGTTTATATTTTTTTATAATAACATAGAACTAATAATTAATTGTAATGATGAATGATATCGACCTTGTTGTGTCTTCTTATTGACAGAATACAAAACCAACAACATTAGAAGATAGATTTGTGTATCAACTGTGCGGTCGAGATCAGACTGGAGACGTAACCACTTAAAAGATGGGTGAGCAGTACTTGCTATCTTCCAACGTTTGTGTTTTTTAAACAGAAAACACAGGTTTTATACTGCGATATTTACTGGAAATGCCACACAATACAGCAACAGTAGCCTAAATAAACTTTCAGGCAATCTCCCTCCAGCCAGCTGTCACCTTATTTAGGTGTTTGTAGTAAAATGAGGAGGTATCGTATCAGTAACTCCTCATTTCAACTTCAGCGCTGTCCGACAAAAGTTCAGCTCATAATGGTACGCTGCGCAGCGCTTCGCCGCTCGCGGCCAGTTAGTTAATTCCAATAGAAAACATGTAATTAAACTGATTTTGTCACTGACGTTTGCTCGCATCGCATTCTGTTTGGAGGGTGTAATATGTAGGCTACACACATTTCAATACATTGGTCCTCTCTGTGATGTACACATTACATGCCCTCTAGATTGTTTTTTGTGAACCCCTAACCTTAAAGTTCAAACTGCACCTATACTTAGAGGTGTTCATTATTAGAAATTAATCAATCCAATAATTCCTGATAATGGACACCCCGTTGGGCATTATCCCTTATATGACATTTTACTGACAATGTACCAGGTTAACAGTAATCAACAACAAAGAATGCTAACAATTCAATCAATTCAATTCAGTGTCTGAATGGGAGGCTGCAGGGAACTGAATGCAATAATCAGCCAATGGGAAGGTTTATATAATCGATCCACCTGTCTGGTACACACAAAGTGTTTGACCCTGAGTCCATTATTTTTTGGGTATGCACATACCAATGCCAATCTGCTGCAACCCGAAACTGAGACGGCAGAACTTATTTCATCTCAAATTTGTTCTTTTGCTCAAAATGCCAGTATACATAGTTCAAATAGCTAAATATATACACAGCAGCATTAGATATGCAATGTTGATTGAATATGTATCTGCATTCAATCACAAGTGTAGCCTATACTGAGTTTGGCACACCTTATTTTTCATTAGCAACTTGGTCCAAATACTGCAGGTCCCGCTTCAAAACCATTAAGTTCATACGTTTAAACCACTGATATAATATGAATAAAAGTCTAACTAGGAGAATACAACTCCTAAAATTCCTGTACCACATTTGTTAGCATCGGAGAGTAGAGGATCTATATATTTCAGAATGTTACAACTCAGAGTCTCCTACTTACAATGCCTACAAATTATAGTGACTGACAAATACATAGTTGACATATTCAGACAATCATAGCCAGACCGAATCTATCTCCACACCAACATTGCTCTGTTCCAGCACAGGAGACACACACACACCTCTGACCATCTGTATTGACCAATGATTGACAGCTAAACTAATTAAGAATATTCCCAGCCAATACAAGATTAATTAGGAGTAGGAAGATTCTTGTTGTAACATAAACAACTCGCCAGTGAATCCTTTTCACCTCTCATCATGCCCATATAAATCCATTTGACTTCAGCCAACTCAGTGCTGCCCTTGCACACTCTACTAATGATGGCCTCTGAGGAAATAGCCCTTCTCCCCTGGGAACAAACAACTTGACTCGACTCTCCTGGGCTCCTCTGCTCAGTGAGTACTGCAAGTTGGAGGTTTATCAGACAGCTATTTGGGCTCTACAAAAAGGTAAAGTGTAATTGACAGAAAAGGAGAGACAGAGCAAGTCTGGTAGCAAATGAGAAAGGGATTAATCACCCTAGAAAACTCCAGTGAAATGCTTTTGTTATTCCAAAATGTTTCCGTTTATAAATGTTTGCATATATTTCTGAGAGGAATATTAGTATATGTCATGGTGTTGCCACATGGATAATTGGAAATTTGATTGATTGGATCTTAGCTAACAATACCAGTGGAACTGCAGCAGATCTTTTACCAGTTTGTGGTGAAACATTTTAGGGCATGATGTATTTAAATGGTCAACAAGTAACAAATTAGACAATTCATTCCATTTAGAAAACCTCAGTATTATTTTTAATATGTTTCTAGTATGAAAAAATACTTGGTTGCACAGTAGAAGAGAGGCTCGCTACACTACTATACCACACTACACACACATAAACCCTTTCTATCAACGCCAAAAGGTAGTTCTGAGAGTGACAGACAGAAATAAAAGACTGTAGCTCATTAACGTCTGTATTCTTGTCTTCAAAAGCTCCTTATTTCACACCGTTGACAACTAGCTTATTTTTTTTAGCTGCTAATCAAATGCAAGCCACAGAACACCGAAGCAGTTCTCTGGTTGTTAGAAAGACTACTGACAAGAGAGACCGGGAGTAGGGAGACAACACAGAACCAGCTGAGTGTGTCATGGAGGTACTGTAGCTGTCATAAATGCAACCATTTGAATCCAGTATAAAGTGATTTGGTAGACAGTGGAAGGATACAGTGCAACAAAAAGAGTTAGAGGACTTGAGAGTTATCTATTTTATCAAGGTCTATAAGAAACTACACTGCTCACTCTGGTGTTCTTGTGTCCATTTGTGACTGACAGTGTGTTTGATTGAGTTTGATTAAAGAAATGATGTATTTTTCTTTCATGCTAAGTGTGTTTGAATTCTGGGTTTGTACAAGAATGAGCAAAATAGACTGTCTAAGTCTTTCAGTTAGGGAAGTAATCTTATTAACGTGAGGTGTGATACTAGACAATGTTGAAAACACTAGTTTGGTAAACTCAAACTGGTGACTTAGGTAAGCATCGCTTTAAAGGAGCAGTGTGTAGGATGTGGCGGTATCTAGCGCTGAGGTTGCAGTTTGCAACCAACTAAAACCTCTCCCGTGTGCCAAGCGTGTAGAAAAACTACGGTGGCCAACTTGAAAACATGAATGGCACTATCTAGAGCCAGTTGTTCTAAGAGTAGCCTTGGTCTTTAGGAGCAGAGCCAGTGCGTAAAGTGTGTGTGTACGAGGGAAGTGAGTGGTGAAGCAAGAGAGAGAGAGAGTGGCGGTGACGGCGAGTAACGTTATCAACTCCGGCCCAAGTAGGAAAAGTTAAAAGTGTTTATTACACGTCATTGTTGAATACTCAATTCTGATTGATCAATCACGGCGTTCTACGGTCTGTTATGTCTTTATAGCAGAACGTTGCTATAGGCGCAGTTCTGACGTCGGACTGTTTTTGTGTCAAATTATCGATTTCTTAAGTAAGTAGCCGTATAATAAGCGGGATAATGTACAGCTCGCTCATTGTTGTGGAATAAACCCCGACAGGGTAAGATTTGTAGTAGCTCGCTGTACATTATCCCTTTTACTTGCTTTGTCCGTTCTAGGCTACTGTAGAAACATGGCAATGCAACATGGCAATGCACATGGCGGACTCCGTGAAGAGGGGACACGCTCGTTATGTTGATATGAACGGTTCATTCCAAGTCAAGGAAAACAAGTTACTTATTTTCAGGTGATTATACACTAAAGAAAACGTAGTTATTAATATTATATTCTATTTCTGCCAATAGATCCCCCTGGTTGTTACACACTGGTCCTTTAAAAAAAGTGTCAGACAAGCAGTGTGCTTCAGTTGCAGTAGCCTGATCTCATACTGAAGCTACAGCAGCTGGACTGGCATTATTAGTGCATACCTGCTATCTCAGTGCCTGCCTACGGATAAACTCTGTCTTTGTTTGTGTAGGTAGTCAGTGACATAACTTACTTTAAATGTCAAGTTCTGAATAAAATTTCCATCCTACTTTAAGCAAATGCAACTCCTTGCTATAACTTTAACAGAGAGTCGACTTCAGCCTCCGCCTCATCTTTGAAGACATAGAGCCGGGTAGACAGCCATCAGAACACACCAGGCTTTTTGTCCAAATGATTACAGCTTGAAGCGAGCTGAGGCAGGGTGACCGCACTGCACTGACTTAGAAGGATGCTCCAATTGGCCAAAAATTTGTAAAGTTATTTGTGATACATATTATATTCTATTTTCAAACTTCTATTGCCACTTCCTATTCTGAAAAAGAAGTATTTACAATGAAATCTCTTTAAAAACTTACAATATTACTTGCTTCCAAGCTAATATTTCATGTCTTATTACAGGACAATTATAGTTCCACTAGTGTTGTTGAGACTAGATGTGTGCACGTCCTCTGCAAGCCTCTGCGATCTACTGTTACCCATAACACCCTTCTCTGTGTACTGTAGGTCCGCGGGGATGTTTACGTGTATCTTTGGAGAAGCATGATTCCAACATCACCTGTTCACACCACAATCAACACAACCCGGTATTACGCCAAAGCATGTGATAGACCCGCTTGTCCACCAGAGGAAGCGTGAATATTACACGCATGCATGAAGGTGCAGTAGTCTACCAGCAGGGGGCAACAAAACCACTCACTTATGTCTAGGCAAATGTCATGGCTGGATTTAAAATAAGTATGTAAACTAAGTGAAACATGTACGGAAACAACATAACATTAGTACCGAAAACGTGTGACAAACATCACAAGACAAAATAGCGGTCTCCTGGTTGAAAGTCCTGTGTTTGTTGGACCCATCCACCTCCCTTCACACCCGCCATAAGCAGTCTTTCTCCCTATTCATTCTACGTCACTAGCTCTGAGCGTTACATATTCACACGGATGCATTTACACTGCAGTCAGTACAGACTACATGGCGTGAAAATGACACGCCTAAAGCAAGAAGGGCGTTGTTCATACACGCTTTTGCCATGCACATTAGCGGTCATTCACACGCCTTTTCGTGTGACCGGGCTGGTAAACATTGCTATTACGAGTTTGTTTGAAGATAGACAAGAAAAATAACTGCCTCAGACACCTTGAGGTCAGGAAGCCGTGATGACTTGTGACATTTATTGGTTGCATGACCTATTTTATAATCTCTGACTTTTAAGGTTACAGACTGAGTCATTTGCATGGGCCGACTGAAATCAGATGGAAAATATTACTGATTAAGAAAGACAAGAGCATAGCATCAGCTTTTAAATTTGAAAAAACTAAGTTATTTCTGTACTTTGGCTGCAAAATGTTGTGGCAGTGAAAGGACTATCAAGTCAAGAACATGAAGCTGATCTAAAGAACAGGTGGGCTGGACATGTAGGGACTGTCAATATTCAGTGTGGTGCCAAAGTAGTTGTAGTTTTAATGGACTACATAGACCACCACAGTTTGGACAGCCGCATAACGGTGAAATATTCTTTGAAATTCACACCCTGATTAGAACTTCACATGTGTTTTCATTCTATTTTATCGCTTTCATCTTCTTTTATTGTTTAATTGCCGACATAAACTCCGAAAGCCCGGTGACCCTGAAACAGGACAGGTGATTAAGTCACCTCTTTTTTCCGACAAGGATCTGTCGAGTATACCTTATTTTCTGGAGAAGAAATTCTCAAGTTTATTTCTTTTTCCCTATTATGTATTGGGTCTCAGGAGAGCCACTGCTGTAGACATACTGCTTTAATATGTGTGATAATGGCTGTTACTTCTTCAGCCTCTTTCCTTTCTCATCTCCCACCTCTACTATCTTTCTATATCTCTGCTGTGTTGCCCTTCGTTCCCGCACTCATTTTGCTCCTTCTGGCCAAATGAAATTGAAAAACTGGTTTAAGAGGAGGCACTAAACCTAAAAATGAAGCACTATTAATATAATTAAACCCCAGACTTCGCCGAAGCTTTATTTAATCACTTCTTTATTCTGTATTGTTGCTGTTTTCTTTTCTCTCTCTCTGCAAGGAATGCTGGAAGCTTTAATTGACAACCACCTTTTTAAAAAACTGGAAGGGGATGGTCATTAACTCTAATTGGGAGAAAAGCTTTGTGTCAATGGACAGCAAAATTCCCTCTTTAGACAGACAAACATGTACGTCCGAAAAAGCACAAACATGCATATTTACACTGTATTACTGGACACGCAAACACACACACAGCCAACTATGAAACATGCTGACGCGAATATGAATCTATGCATTTTTCATGCAGCTAATCAACTCTCTAAAGACTACTTTAAGACTTAACAAGGTACGTCACCCAGCCTTAGCCTACTTCCATGCTGAGGACACTTCCATGTAGTCATCGATAGAAAACGTCCTCCCTTTTTCTTGCTCCAAACTAACATAATTGATCTGATGTGCCGCACACAATCACGGTGTGAAACAATTAATTGGTTGCCTGTACAGCACAGAGTAAGCTAATTAGTGGATATCATTGCTTCTATTCCTGTTTTCTTTCCTTTGGAGAATAAACATGGCCCTCGCTGAGGCCCCGTGGTTGAGGAAACAACACTGTACAGTCCTTTACCACTGAAGTTCTTCTGAGCCAGCAGAGCCAACGAGCTTCTTGTTTTTCTCATGAATAAGAGATTAAATGGCTCTTATGAAATTAGGAGTAAATGAGCATGCACACAGTAAGCATGGTGTGGCTGGCAGTTTCAGGGCACCTTTGAGCTGGGTTTTCTCTGATCAGCAAGCTCTGGGTCCAACTTTTGATACTAACTTCTTACAGTATGTTCTGACACCTTAAAGCTGCAGTGGGTAGATAGAAATTGAGCAAATATGATTAAAACAAGTTAATTTTATAAAACGGTCATTATATCCTGACAGTAGTGCATTAGACAGGTAATCTGAAAAGAATCTTGTGCCTCTGTGTCCTCCGGTGCTCCTAATGGCATCTGCTAATTTTCACAGACCGGAGGAAAACAACCAATCAGAGCCGAGCTGGAGCCTGCTGTCTCTGAGCGGCTGTCAATCACTCGCCAACTCTGATCAAATGGTCAAACTAGGCAGCGCTGATCAAACATTAATCAATATTCTGTTACTGTAATGTCTATTTCTCGCCTGAGATGTTTTCAGAAACCTCTTGTAGTGTACTGCTAAGCTGTAAAATTAGAAAGTTTGTGACGCCATGTTGAGATCAGTTGAGGAAATACCAAGCACCGCCGACCAGCCAGAGCAAACTTTCTAATTTAACAGCTAAACAGTACACTATAAGAGAAATAGGCATTACAGTACAGAATATTGACTCATATTTGATCAGCGCTGCCTAGTTTGACCGTTTGATCGGAGTTCACGAGTGATTGACAGCTGCCTCTGTTGAATAACAGTCAATAGGAATGCCGACTGGATACGCCCTCTCTGAAATGACCTGTGATTGGCCAAAGTCTCCTGTCACGGGCTAGAAAGCCTGAAAACAGAGTCATGAGGAGGTGCAGAAGTCTAGTTATCTCAGAACGCTTGAATTACAATATGCTGAAAAGGTTATTGTCGATGATGCCAAAAACATTCTGCCTGCAGGTTTAAGCCATAAACCTACGGTATCATATATGCGAATTCATTTCTGTTAAGTGGTTTGCCAGTGGTTGAGATTATTTTGGCCCATTAACTACATAGTGTGGATGCTTTATATAAATGTTGATTATTTTCAAAAGTATTCCATTAAATTTATAGATTGATTTCTTACCTTGCAGTCATTTTAATTTGGTATGACTTGAAAATTGCTTAAGATAATCCATCACAGTGGACATATCTACTAAGGAACATGCTGAACATGTTCTTTGCTCTACATTTTAATTAGTGCATCTGGCTCCAGATAAGTGACTGATTTACCACTACCTCAAATTTAAAACACGTCAAACATTATTGTCAAATTAAAATAGCGGAGACGCTTGTATGCCATGGACCCACTACAGACGGAGTTGCTCAAGAGTGATTAAAGCATTACAAATTCACAGCAGGGGTGAGACAAGTACTAGAGGAACTTCAAAAGTAGTGGTAAAGGTGACTGTTAAAGGTCAGCTGGCAATCAACCACTTCCTACAAACTACTTAAAAGGGACACATCATGCTCAATTTTTAGGTTCATACTTGTATTTTGGGTTTCTATTAGAACATGTTTACACGCTTTAATGTTCAAAAAACATTTTTCTCATAATGTCTGTCTGAATATACATCAAATACAACATACATAGTGACGTTTCTCACGTGTTGTGTAGTGACGGAACTTCAGAGCTTGTTACGTAGTATATAAGGTGAGAATGACCACTTATGGTGGATGGGTCAAACAAACAGGACTTTCAAGCAGGAGACCCGTGTTTTGTTTTGCGAATTACGTTAGTGATGTTTGTCACGTTTCCCGTATTGATGTCACGTTGTTTCTGTATGTGTTCAACTTAGTTTACGTACTTATTTCAAGCCCAACTATGACGTTTTCCCTTAACTTAAGAAATTGTTTTTCTTGCCTGATCCTAAGTCAGTGGCTTTGCTGCCCCCTGCTGGTACTGCACAATAATACAGGCGTGTAATAGTCACGTCTCTGCGAGGCAAAATGTGACACTGACACACTGTCCTTTGGTGGACAGGCGAGTCTATTACACACTTTGGTGTGGTATCGAATTGGAATATACCTGTATTCACCCTCTGTCTGAAATGCTCCATTTTAGCGCCTGTCTCTTTAAGACCCCCTCTTGAAAAAGCCCAGTCTGCTCTGATTGGCTTGAGAGAAAAAAAATGGTGCACCTTAGCAAAGGTAGTTCTCGAGGTGTGGGTGGAGATACTCAGATGGGGTTGGTATATTCTAATGCCTACAAGTGCAATGGTTGTCTTATTTCACAGTCTTGATTATTTAATTGGTATTTTAAGATTTCTATAGTACTAAATAGCAGAGATGGTGACTAGAATTAGACTACAAATAGACTAGAGTCTGCAACTTGGACTCGAGTCGCACTTCAGTCGCACACACAATGACTTGAGACTCGTCCTCAAAAGACTTCAGAATCGACTTGAGATTTGGGACTCGTGAACCATCATTACATCATCATTTTTCGCACAATCGATACACCGGTACCAGCTGCACTTTCTCACCCTCTCTTCTTTCCGACATCCAGCTGATGCACACACTGCTGCAGTGCCCACATAGTCCCACCTCCTCTCACTCACTCACAATTCGGTCTTCTTGTCACTCGTCTCATTTGCTCCGGTTATAATAATTTGCGAGTCGTCGTTATCATGTTATAGCCTTCAGTGTTTCCCATATACCTGCTCCGACTGTGATCTTGGCAGCACCCTGTCTCTCTGTCATTTACCATGCTTTGTGTGTGACTTTTTTGCTGTGTCATCACTATTCATATCAATACAACCACTTTGTTTAGGATTACATTTTTTACTAGAGCACAGAGTTCTTCATAGCCTCTTAATTTTGCTAATTTGGAAAATGTATATTATGGAGCTCTCTGATATAGCTCATATGAATTCATGGTATCTTGTACTGTAAGCCCCTGTAGGTTGGGAATAGTTGTATGTATTACACAATAATAAAAAGGTAATTCATTCATGCATTCATTCATGATACAATATATACTATTCATTGGCCATGGGAACTCACTGTCTGTGAAGACAACACCAGATGTTTCATTTTCTATAGTATGGTAATTAGGTCTCTGGTCTTGGATATCATGGACAGCATATTGATAGATAGAATACCCCCGATGATAGCTTTAATAAGATCAACGAGCAGAGAGGAGGATGACTTTATACTGTAATTTAATTTAAAAAATATTGAAAACCACTGGGTGTGTGGAAACTTTGTATAACAGTGAAAACTATTATAAATTATTTGCAATTTGTATAAAATTTTTGATGAAACTTGCAGCACAGTCAGTAGCAGATGTGTGGTGAGCATTATGATAATAAGGATATATTACTTACACATTAAGCGGTTGCCAGGCTGGCCACTGTGCTTTCATCTTGATGACTGTCAGGACGTCATCACCCTAGAGGAGAGAGATAGACAAAAAGACACAAAAGCTCAATCTCAGTCCCCTGAAATAATCAACAATTCACTTTTGAACCATCACGCTTAACGGGTGAATGATTAAAAGGATCAATGGAAGAAAAATTCCGTTTTCACACTTCAATCTACAAAGTCATTATGGTCAGTGGTGAAAGATGGTCTGTGTGGTCAAAAGATTCCACTTTTTCACATCTCCACTTTTTCATCTGCCTCAACATGTATTTTCATAGTGAGAGGTAACAGGTGGTTATCACATCCTTAATACAAAAGATGTGCATACAAGGAAGGATCACCCCTTGTCGTTAAAGGATTTCATGGATTTAACTTAACTGATGGATGCATTTTGGTGCCATGTCATTTAGTTGGTTTCTTAGAAGATGTAAGAAATTATTTCATACATGTTACACGTGTACTTGGTTTCCTCTTGCGCTTCTTTAAAAGTAAATATGGTTGGACAAAATCTCTGTATATAGCCTTGAAAGTAATATAATAAATGGGGTTATGCGCACAGTATCTGAAGTGAAGACTGCCAGGGACACCAGCAAACGCAAGGTCCATATAAAGCAGTACAATATCATGAAATCCAGTAAAATACCACAGCAGCACTAACTGAACATGGACATTATACGCTTCACAAATACAGTATGTATTGCAGAGCTACCGTGTAGCGAATGAAATATTTAATTGCGATTATCAATCGCGTGATTGTCCATAGTTAACCATGAATTGCAAATTTTGTATCTGTTCAAAATGTACCTTAAAAGGGAGATTTGTCAAGTATTTAATACTCTTATCAACATGGCTGTGGACAAATAATCTTGCTTTATGCAAATGTATGTACATATTTATTATTGGAAATCAATTAACAACACAAAACAATGACAAACATTGTCCAGAAACCCTCACAGGTACTGTATTTTGCATAAAAAATATGCTCAAATCATAACATGGCAAACTTAATCCCAACAGGCAACAACAGCTGTCAGTGTGTCAGTGTGCTGCTTGACTATGACTGCCCAAAACTGCATGTGATTATCATAAAGTGGGCATGTCTGTAAAGGGGAGACTCATAGGTACCCATAGATCCCATTTTCATTCACATATCTTAAAGTCAGAGATCAAGGGACCCTTTTGAAAATTGCCATGCCAGTTTTTCCTCACCAAAATGTAGCGCAAGTTTCTTTTTCCTTGGCGACAAGGTAGTATAACATGGTTGGTACCAATGGATTTAGTTTCATATGATGCCAGTATCTTCACTCTAGCTTTAAAACTGAAAGCTACAACCTAAAAATTGCAAGTTGTATTAATGTATTAAAAAAATAAGTAGCAATTTAATTAATTAATTTGTTAACGTGTTATTATCGTTATTAACTTTGATCTCCCTAGTTTGTGAGTATCGTGTCTAACCGCTGTTGGATGCATTTTATGTTTTGTAGAAAACGTAAAAATACTCTTTTTTGAGCAAGGTTTGTGTTGGCAGTGGAGCATTAGACTGTATTTACCATCAGGTACAGAGAGAGAATGCATAAGACAGACAGACACATGAGAGGATGAGAATCTATCATGGTGAAAATGAATTCTGCCAGTGTGAGGATCGATCAAACTTGCAACCTTCCAGTGAAAAGCTCACAGAGAGGCAGAAGACAATGCCAAACAGAAAAGTGTTTACTTTCCATGCAAATTACTGCTTCTCATTTAAAAAATAAGGTGTTAAGTATATTCACAATGTGCGAAGTTGTTGCAATGATGTCAGTAACCCTACTTCCTGTGGTCAGTGTTCCAGTAACCACCCCCATCTCCTGCTCTGTGTTATTGAATTTCATTGCAGCAAATCGGACTGATAATAAGCACAGCAGACTGATCCTATTTCAGATTCAAGGATGTTACTGATGGCTGTGATAAGGATTCAAACTCATGCCTTTTGCATGTTTCCACAACCCATCATAGTACTGCATTCTTACACTTTCGAGTAAACATTTCAGTCACTATTAAATCACATTCAGTGAGGCACTTGCGAACTTTAAATGAATAGCGGTTGACAAGTGCGAATATTCAAGGTGCTACTTTTGGTTCAGGTTTGTTCTTCTACACAAACATGTTTATCTTTTTTGAAGACACACAAGAGCTGTGACGGTAATGCAGCTTCTAGGTTACTGCAGGTAAATATACAGAAAGAGATACTTTTGTTTTTATCACACCATCTCTCTCTTAAATGTGATCTAGGACTGAGGTTTTCACCATCCAGTTTCCATGGCTGAAGGTGAAAAGAAAGGAGCTTGGGAATACTGGTCTGATGAGGAATAGAGCTGGCAAATATTGCTTTGAAACCTTTAGAGGAAGAGATACCTCACAACCAGCAGCGTCCAAGACGGTGACGAGGATAGTGAGCGAGCCAAAAAAAGCCCACAATTTAGTCTTTTGGCAGCCATTTACAGAACAAATTGAACTGTCACGATGCGACTCATAAGTGCTGAAAAGGACACATTTCATGTTCTGCACCTGCAACCCCAGAAACATCACTGTTTTTTTCAGTCTCTCTCTCTCTCTTTTGCTCTTGAAATTCCCAAAATAACTATACCTGAATGGCCATATATACAATATGATTTTTGAATGAGCTTAGCCTCCTAAAATTGTGAAAAATTAACATGATTCTGCTTTGAAGGTGAGAAAAAGAAATGAGAAAAATGCATTTCTCCACTATAACGTGATTATAAAATATCAAAGTGCAGACCACTGTGTGGATTTTAAAGTAGTGCAACTCTGCACCTCTCCGATAAGAATATTTGTTTCTTCTTAGCAGAGGACAGTCTGGACTCTGCTCCTTCCCCAAAGTGTCAGTCAGTCATGCTGGTGAGGGCACCGTTTTTAACAGGGATCAGAGGAGCTGATATGATTGGATGTAATTGATGCCAGCTTTTAACCGTTCACTAGTCATCAGAGGGCACACTGTGTGCCTCTGGTAAAATATATAGCACTGCAAAATATAGCAGAAAACCTGGCTAGAAACACTCATTAAAGTAAAATTTGGAACTTGGAAAACGATGATGTAGTTTGTATCTATACTGAAGATGGACCATATTTTCCAAAATAACACCAACTTTTCTTTTAAAAGTAGAACGTCATTTTTTCAGGCTATCATGCTACATGACATTAGTCCTAAGACCATTCACACAAAAAATACTATAATATTTGCATTTTTACCTCCGCCAAGGCCGAAGGCCTAGGAAGGAGGTTATGTTTTCACTGCCGTTGGCTTGTTTGTTGGTTTATTGGTTTGTCCGTTTGGAAGATTACTCCAAAAGTCCTTGATGGATGTGAATGAAAATGTGTTCTATGGGTACCCACGAGTCTCCCCTTTACAGACATGCCCACTTTATGATAATCACATGCAGTTTTGGGCAAGTTATAGTCAAGTCAGCACACTGACAGCTGTCGTTGCCTGTTGGGCTTGATTTGCCATGTTATGATTTGAGTTTATTTTTTATTGCTAAATGTAATTGGTATGTGTTGTTAATTGATTTCCAATAATAAATATATATTTAATATATAAATAAATATAAAACATAATAAATAAAATAAATATATATTTGCAAAAAGCAAGCATATTTGCCCACTCCCATGTTGATAAGAGTATTAAATACTTGACAAGTCTCCCTTAAAGGTACATTTTTAACAGACAAATGTGCAATTAATCGTGATTAACTATGGACAATCATGCAATTAATCGCGATTAAATATTTTAATCGATTGACAGCCCTAGTAATAATAATATAAACTGTTTTTAGGAGTAAACGTAAGAATTAAGAGCAGACTTTTAACATATTAAACCTCTGCCAACATCTTCACTCCAGTATCAACCAAAACCCAAACAAGAAAACACATTTTCCCTCGACCTCTGACACCGGACAATAAAACCTCTCCCCTCTTCCTCACACACATCCATCGGTCACTAAATGGAAACACCAATCAAGTCTTTGCAGCATCAGACCTCTGTTTACCAGGACTGGAGGTTCAGTTCAGAGTCTCAGCTGGTGAAGCAGTTACAAAGTCAAACCAGCTCATTACACCAAGAAAATTGCAAGCAAGCAAACTAACCAGTTTGTGACCCCAAGACACTCAAATCAAGCTGAAACTTTTCAGTGATTTTAGCAAACTTTCACCAATTTCCTCTGCACTGAACAGTATCATCCAAGAGAGGTTATCCACCATGAAAGCCTGTAAAGCATCTAGACTAAACAAAACTAAGTGGTATACACACACACACACACACACACACACACACACACACACACACACACACACACACACACACACACACACACACACACACACACACACACACACCACTGCCAGGACCTCCCACACATGTCCACCAGAAATGTGTGTTTAGTTACATGAATGTGTCTTTAGACTTCCATGAGAACAATTATGTCAACAGATTGATAATTTTATTGAAACTGTCTCATTATATTCCTATTCCCCAACGCATCATACCATTGAGCTAAACCTTCCCCTACATGTGTATAAAACAGGGTACAGAGTAGAATCTCATTGCTGGCTCTCATTCCCTTCAGCCATAAGTGAGTCTCCAGTCAAATGTAGAAAGTCTCTGTAGGATCAATATAGAGGATGTGATCCAATGTTTCCCATCATTACCTACTAATTACCAGAAACCCATCACTTAGTAACTCCCCAGACATTTTGATGGAATGGATAAGTTTTATAATTAATTGCAGACTTGTCAGTACAAGCTGTAGCCAGAGGCTCATCTGCCCCCCAGGACAGTGCTACTTCATTTTTTATTTCCTATAATTGACATGAGTGATCTTCTCTTTTGGTGGAAATGTATTTATCAAAATATATTATAGTTACATTATATTGAATGCTAAGATGTACTAGTCTGTTTACTTAAAGTGGCAGTAGGCAGTATATTTTTGGCATCATTGGGCAAATATTCCATAATAACCTTTCAGCATATTGTAATTCAAGTGTTCTGAGAGAAAACTAGACTTCTGCACCTCATCTTGGCTCTGTTTTCAGGCTTTAAAAAAAAAGACTTTGACCAATCACAGGTCATTTCATTGAGAGAGCGTTCCTATTGGCTGTGCTCCGGTCATGTGACCAGAACTTGGCGTTCCTTCACCAGATTTCACAATTGCGGTGGCGTCACAAACTTTCTCATTTTACAGCTAAACAGTGCACTACAAGATGATTCTGAAAACATATGAAGCGAGAAAGAGGCATTAACGTAACATAATATTGATTCATATTTGATCAGCGCTGCCTAGTTTGACCATTTGGTCGGAATTCGCGAGTGATTGACAGCTGGCTCTCATAGACAGCAGCTGGACAGCGGACCTCAGACTAGCTCTTTCTGCTTGTTTTCCTCCGGTCTGTGAAATCTTGCAGATGCCGTTAGGAGCACCAGAGGACACAGAGGCACATGATTTTATAAAATGTACTAAAAATAATATAAAAATAACTTTTTTAAATCACATTTTCTCCAATCTCACCTACTTCAGCTTTAACTGTTACATTACACGTTGTTATAACCACACAAACAAAAGATAATTTCTGATACATTGGATTTGGATTCAATAAGTTTGTGTAGCGAGGCCAATTTGCATTTGGAATTTATTTATTTGTTTCCTGCTCGTGTTGCTTGAGCTGAGCACTCAGATTTTTCATCGAAACGATCTAAAGTCACTAAACGATGAATGCAAATCCAGATCATTACACAAGCAAGGAGCCTCCTTCATCACCCAAAAGCAAAACTTGCAAACTTCAGCTAGAATATTAATCTACCAAGTCAGGGACCCTGACACCCTAATGGACTGCTTTTGACACTCATAAATTGCTACAGATCCTCAGGCAGTCTTTCTTGATCTAGCAGAAAACATCTACCTTGTTAATTGTGTTATTTCCTCCATTTGAAAAGAACTACAACTTTCACATTGACATAAAACAGAATAAAATGGAGACAATTGACTGTAGATGAATTGAATGTAGAACTGTAGATACATTTTTGCATTCTGTTATACAGTATAATGTGTATTTATTCCCACAAATTCCCACAAATCAAGCAGGTCAATCCTACAGCCCTCCTTGATATGGAGGCTGCAGGCACTATGTGTCTACAGTAAGATGCAGTATGTTGACAACTCACCAGATTGCCATGGGATTGGTGAGGATACTATATCTTAGATACGTATATACCAGCTGATGATTCCTGATGGCTCTGGTGCCCCCTGACCTTTTATCTAACAACATCTTCGGGTCAGAGCTCCCCCTTGATCACTGATATGGTGACAGGTTCTACGAGTAGTTCTAGATTTGAATAGCTTTTCAAAAACGTCATGTTTTCAGAAGCGAAGAACAGGCTTATTTTTTGCTCGCATGTCAACCATGCATTTACAAGTATCTGACTTCATAAACTACAACAGGAAGTGTTGTGCTTCTAGTCTATAGAGGGCCATATCATTCTTCAAATAAATTTGAAACATGAAATATCAAAGTTGACAATATTAGGTTTTTACATCACCAGCAACGCTCTCATATGGATAAAGGAATAATAATTTAATCATAATAGTGGGCATATGCATCGTCAAAACAGGCACAAAAAATACTTTGAATGCTTTCCACTCATTACACATGGCTATTATGATTTGTCATTTTTGCACAAAACCTTGCTAAAATCAGGGCTTTACTTGTTGCAGTTTGACTTGCATAAAGATTTGAATTTGTATCTTTCACAAGTGCATTAGTACTAATATTTAGCTGCGCTGCTTATCCCTCATGTATGAAATTGTAAACCGTCCTTCTTTTGGACTCAAGAGAGAAAGCAACAACATTTCGGTTCGTCCTTCCATTAGAGATAAAAGTATCAAAGTATGCTGCCATAAATAAACTCACTTTTACCGCTTCACACAACTTTGCTGTTGGGTTTAATGACTGGTAGCACAGACATTTATTGGCTTAATGACAAAATGTGCAACAGATCATTAACTTGGAACAGAATCTGAGTGCATTTCTCAATTAACAAGTATGACTGTATTAGTATGCCAGAGATAAAGATAGAAGAAACTTGCTGCCTGCTTTTTAAAGAGTGACAAAGAGCACCCAAGAAGGACTTATACAACAGACATATTGGAGAAATGTAGGAGCAGCTTTCTGAGTGACAGCAGAACAGATCACACATGGACCAAATTTGACAAGCTGCCAGCTGCTTAGATGTACTTTCACAAATTTAGCCAAACATTCAATCTTACTTTAAAAGATGAAGTTAACAGTCACGTTTCCGGCGGACGTTTTGTATGCGCCATTACTGTGGTGGCAAGTTGTGTGTGACTCACCGTGGTTGCTTGTAGAAACTTACGTAAATAGTTGGCATAGGTAATAAACACAGATGGATATGTATTTAAAATTGATGACAGTAAAATTGAAGGCTTTTACGAGGACACCTACATGTTCTGCTTGTGTTTTCAACAGATGCCGTCTCTACGTGCAAGCACGACGCATTCAGCTGAGAGTCACTAGTTAACACGGTTAGCATACACTTGTACATGTTCTGTTTGTGATGCCGACCAATTAACCCAATTAGGTGTATATATATACATATACATATACACACTGTGTATACTAGAAGAAATCTTCCAGGAAAAGACTGCAAGATGTGCGATGATTTGCAAACATCTGCTTGTCTCATTTCTCTTCATTTCAAACCACAGGTCCATTATAATATAATAAATCCCTGGAACCATGATCTTGTCTGCAAATGCAACATGACTGCCTATGTAAACAATGAAATTTCAAAAACTTGTTTTGAAGTGTGTTTTCTATTTAGCTGTTTTCTTAAATGTTTTTTTGCACATAAGGGCCACCATACTTTTCCGTTTTCAGAACAGTAACTGAAGGATCTCTTGATTAGCTGTTAATTGGACATCTTACACCCCTAATTAAAGTCTTCCCCCTCGCAGAATTATTTCTAAATCCACTCCCTGCTTTATGTCAAAAGAAGGCAGAGAGGGATAACATTTTGAAGATTACGTTTAAGTAGACCTTCTGCTGCTCAAATGGAGTGTATTTCCACTAATGACAGAGATGTCTAAAGCTGAACCCTATTAGCAATGTAACTTGTCCCTTGCCTCTTGCCTGTCATTTCCTTCTACTAATTTAATATTGAGCAAAAGCAAATCTATAATTCTGTTGCATCCTGAAGGGTGGCAGCTAAGGGACAACCGCTCAGGAACTCATTAGAATGGGCTCAAGAAGTGTATTTTCAAATTATATGCTTTTCTACGGTGAGCCATTAGTTACTAAGAAACCCACATACTGCTTCTCACTGCGCTCACGTTTCAAGGTTCCAATTTCACTGTTTTCTCACTTTTTAATTGAATTATTACCAATTTATAATATTGTTTATGCTGACTATAAGTATTATGTCCCCGAGTCCCATCAAGCTCCTTCAAAACCTGTGCCGCTTCAAAATATATTTCAGTCAGTCAAAAAATAATGCTGATTTATTGCCGTCTTAAATAGATGCATTTAGGAAATACAGTGCTTTCATTACTTTCACTGAATAAATGAATACTGATGAATTACAGTTGATCTTTCTCTCTTTTCACGTTTAGTTTTCCTCTGAGCACTCCTGGTGTTACCTTTGAAATTAGAATCACCATTGCGCTTACAATTTCGCTAAACATATCAAAAAGGAATGCAAACCTGTTTTTGTAATCAATCATATTGTATTGATGCATCATGTTGTGCATCACAATCCCCGTGTCATTAATCACTGTCAGACGGCAGCAGCTGGACACATCTGCCCAACTGGACAAACACCACAGCTCAAATAACCCAGTAGCCTGCAAAGTGTGACTTATTAAAATATCCTATACAATAACACAACATCTGCTCCAAGTCAATTATCTCACCATAGTCCAGCGAAGCTAGGGCACATTTATCAACGTCAGAAGTAATTCACTCCTTATATGTTTTTTCCTAATCCAAAAGAAGCACTCTCATGAACCGGGTGTTGTATGGCAGCCAATTTAAAGACCATTCTTCTTAATAATTGATAACCCAAATTTCACATCATGTGGCAGATAACTATACCACCATGAATTATTACCCAGTTGTTTTAAATCTGAAAAATCTAAAAAGCTTGCAAAAGTATTTCATATTGCTGATGAATTTTGCAAAGTTAGACAAGCAACGTGCTGTTTAGTGGCCACATGAGAGGTCTTCAGCTCTTGCTCTTCTTCTAGGCGCATTTTCTAAATGTAGGACTCGGCAGTGGTTTATTAAACAGTTTAATGTTTGTGACATTTTTGATTGAGATGCTTTTACTGATAATGAAAATATCTATAAAAACTGTACTGTTTCATATTATTCCAAATGAATTGGTTTGATTTCAATTACAAGCAAAGATCCATAGCATCACAGCTCACACTTTAGCTATAGGTGCATCTCTATTCCCATTTGATCGCTCCTTGCTCCTTGCTTGCTTGACCCAGAAATCATTCCAGTCCACCATCATGAAGGCCGTTCCAATGCTTTTATTTCTGCTCTGTGGCGCGAGAAGCAAGGAGGAATCTCTGAAGAGACATAAGCGAGGATACAAGAGAGCTTCGCAGAGATCTTTTGCCGGATCGTCCCACCCCTTTATTGGAAATCTGTTGGTAATTGGACACTACAGCTGATCGGACTGATCTGAAAACTAGGGCTGTCAATCGATTACAATTAAAATAGATTGCCCATTATTAATCACGATTAATCGCAAATTAATCTGACATTTTTATCTGGTCAAAATGTACCTTAAATTTACATTTGTCAAGTATTTAATATTCTTATCAACATGGGAGTGGGCAAATATGCTTGCTTTATGCAAATGTATGTATATATTTATTATTAGTAATCAATTAACAACACAAAACAATGACAAATGTTGTTCAGAAACCCTCACAGGTACTGCATTAAGTATAAAACATATGCTCAAATCATAACATGGCAAACTCAAGCCGAACAGGCAACAACAGCTGTCAGTGTGTCAGTGTGCTGACTTGACAATGACTTGCCCCAAACTGCATGTGATTATCATAAAGTGGGCATGTCTGTAAAGGGGAGACTCGTGGGTACCCATAGTACCCATTTTCATTCACATATCTTGAGGTCACAGGTCAAGGTACCCTTTTGAAAATGGCCATGACAGTTTTTCCTCGCGTTTCATATGTTGCCAATATCTTCTCTAGCTTTAAAACGGAGTCCGGTAAAATCTCCAGAAGATGTTAAAACAAATTTGCCTTAACTTTGACAGCCCTACTGACAACACATGACAACACTGCACCTTTCTACCGAAGTGGGCAGACAAATAACAGAGCCAACACAAGACTGATTCACCATCTAGTTAAGAATAGTGGATCTGTTAATTGTAGGTCTGATTAACAAAAGAACCATAAACAACCACTATGTGTCCTTACTATTATTTGGACAGTGCATATATGGGCAAATACATCTCCACAATTCCAAACCATCAAAAGTCACTGTAGAGCTGTGAAAGCCGACTGACAGCTGATCTAGCTCTGCCTTCGTCCTCAGAACACAGTGTAACTGAGTGTCATTCATACATCAGATTGTGATCGAACTGTCTTGCAGTATCTCAGAAAAACAACATACCATGATGGTATTGTGAGCTATTATTCCCACCCCTATGGTACCTCTAAAATAATTATTGTTTCATCCAAACTTTGAGTCGTTTTACTTTTTAATTTTTGCTCTCTTTTGATTTAATCTTCAAAACTGCGGCTCAGTAATTATATCAGTTCTCAAGTATGCAGACAACTCACAAGGACAGTGATGAATATTTAAACCAGTGCATTAATGCAAAATTAGGCTCCTAAATTTGTATTTCATTTTGCTCTTCACCTGTTAAATAGAGACGCTATGTGCTGGAAGTGAGCCCATTGTCAGAGGCCTGTGAACCTCCGAGGCCAAGTCTATCCTGCTGGGGTGGAATTGCCCTGTCGTAGTCCCTCACACTGAGGAGATCAGCCATGAAATTGGCTCAAGGCGGGCTCAGGGTGTAGTCTTTAAATACTGCCTCAGTGAGATAATACCCAAGTAGTGCAAAGTTCTCTCATTGGCACAGACAACCCTCACGTCTTTTCCTTTTCTTCCATTACCAAGACAACTGTGCAGGGTGGTTGTTCTTCATGCCAACAGGAACTCTTGGGCTTCTCAGGCAATAATACCTTGCTTCACAGTGATGAGTCGTGAAGGATATAGGATTTATTACAGGATAGGGGTGTAACGAGCCATCGATCCGGATCGATTTTATCGATTCAATATCATCGATGCAAAGTGAAAACATTGATACATATCATCTTTAAGATACACCTTTATTTTAAAATTCCCATGGCATGTCTGTTTCACCATTTCTGTCCAAGTGCACCCCATTCCTAAACATCCAAACAGTGCTAGCGGCGCTTCGGTTATGCATTCTGCAAGGATGGGCTCACGGAAATGAGCTGACGTGGAATCATGACGAGGAAAGGAGCGGTGCTAGCGGCGCAACATTAGTGAGTGTGCGGCCGGTCGAGAGAGAGAGAAAAAGAGTGTGTGTGATGGTGTGTAGCAGTGATGTTATAGCTGTGAAAGTAGCAGTGCAGTGTGTGTAAGTTAGTTTATTTGTAGGTGAATAAATGCTACAGCTCCCCAAGTTCCTGTGTCTTGCCTGCTACCTGCTGGTTTAAGTGAAGAGGGTTAGCCCCGAAGTTAGCAACGACTTCAGCTAAGGCTCACTTCAGGTGGGCTGTTAAGATGGATCAGCTATTCCCCTTTTATTGACAAGTCGAACACCAGCATTGACAAGCAACCAGACCTGCAACAACAGGAGGTCTATAGATTGTTTTTCATTTAAATGTCCGGAAGAGCCCAGTAAAAATATTGTCAAATCAGATTGTAGTTGCTTTTTGTGAGTGGATGTAAATGTAACTGATCGTGGTAAATAGTCCTATGATATCGTCTCATATCGATCACAGATCCCTGAATTGAATTGAAATCGTATCGAGGCAGACTTGTGCGATATCGGCAAATATCATATCATTGTCCAGAGAATCAATAGAATATCCTATTGTGATGAAACTGGTGATTTACAACCCTATTACAGGACACATTTTAGTGCAATTACTTTTACTATTTCTGCATGTTCCATCCGTAACCCTCTGGTCTGGCTCTGGCAGTATTTTTTCCTGCTTAGTTTACGTGTGAGTGTCTGGTCTTGTTGAGATGTTAATGGTGAAACTCAATGGAAGTCTACATGAAATTAAAGTGTGGATTGCCTTCCCAAATGGTACAATAATATAGGACAAACTACTGTGATTGCTTGTGAATGCAATTCTGTGTGGCAGTCACCCCCAAGGTGCCAAAAATGAACTCAACCTGTGAGGAAAGATGCACGTGTTCTCTCTGGCACAGGTGCTGTCTGGGAAAAAAATAAGGTTGTGTATCTGGGGAATACATTGTTAAGCGATGTATGTGTATGCATTCCTATACGTGGGCTTCGTGTCTGTGTGCATGTTGATCTGTGCTGCAGTTGAGCCTTTTTTTGACAGGGTGGCGTGATTACATGCCTGCTCGTGCATTAATTGGCTTTCGAATGCCAACCTGGTCATACCCTGTAAGGGATTCTGAACATCTGTGCTATGTTTGCATACGTGTGTGTGTTTGTGTGACCAGTATTGACACCAACGCAAAGCACACTGTGTGCTGTCAATTATTGCAGTGCATCACAGAAGGTTGATGGCTGCTGTCAGAGAAATAGACTCATCTCATCTTCTTCAAGGTGAGACAATAAGTAGACTATGCATTAACCTCTGCAATCTTGACCTCACTGTTTGGCTATTTGGTGTGACAATGTGATCATTTATTGATTTATAATCCTTTTAGTGGTTTAAGTTAAAGCTTCTGTTTTCATGTTTGTAAAATTTAAGCACAACATAACACTATAGTGAATAATTGCCGCAGTTGCTGGATGATCTAACCTCAAACCAGTCACTGTATCAACAAGAAACACATTTTTGATTATTATGTGAATTTCTGATTTATCTAGTAAACCCGTTTAATCTAGTCTAATCCATTACAACAACCCTGCAATAAATCGTATCTTTGTGACGGTCATATTGTTCAGATTTAGTTGAAACCATATCACAGGTGTTGATGGAACACCTCTACACCTACAAAATGAAGACAAGACAACTAGGAATGTATCTTTAGCAAACAATAGGTTATTTTGACATTGTTGACAGTTCAACGACAAAATGAGACCCTAAAATACTGAAAAAAAACATAAACTCACCAATATTGGTAATAATAATTATCTATTAGTGCTAATAAAGTACCATTTCTCAGTGTCTACCGTTAAAATCAGACACATAGAAGTGAGAAATAGCTTTTTCCTCTATTTTTCTTTCCATTGAGCAAAACTTTGAACACCCAGATCTGCTTCAGCAGATCTATCAGTGGAAATCAGTGCCGACTGTGCCAGAAACATCCCTGTTGTGAATACACTATGTGTAAATGTACAGGGACTACTGATAGAGGGGAATATGATGCTAAAAAAAGGAGTACTCTTTGCCGTCATATCACTGCTACAAGTGTTAAAAAGGAGCATAATTCTCTCATCATGGAGATGCCTCTCTACGGAGTGAAGGGTGTCTCAGTTTTATGTTCCGTTATATTTTAGCTCGTTTGTTATGAATTTGTTTAGTTGCACCATTTTGGTCCAAGGATGAAAAAAGAGGTCTTCAAAACAAATGTAATGCTTATTCCTTTCCATAATACTACTATTTTAATCTACCCCCTGGTTTGATATTCATCACAAGCAGAGAAGCAGGCAGTGTGGCTATTCACCTAAAACATTATCCTTGCATGCATTCACATAATGACTTGTATAAATACACATCTTGTGATTTCTCACTTATTGATGTGTGTATATGTGTTTTGCCTTTATTCCCTGCATCAGCTGTAGCAAAAAGATAAGTGTGAGAAATTACTAATTTGTGATGTGTTTAGTAGTCATTATCATCTTCAAAAATGACAGATAATGTCATAGTTTTACTTTTCCAGTGGCTCTGAATGTGACGATGAGGGACACTGGGAGTTTAGATAAGACAGCATAAAGACAGAGACAGGAAAAGAGTGGACTATTAAAGAAATGCGTGCCTTAAGCAGCAAAAGATGACAGTTTTCTTTCATGCTTTTGTCTTCTTAGAGAGTCATTAGTATCACAAGTCTAGCATGATCATTAAAATTACTGAAAGCAGTTTTCCCCCTCTGGAAAAAACGACTGGAGTGTCATTCTGAATTACATTATCAAGCCCCAATTTCCTATTCCTATTCCTGAGATGATGATAGAGCCAACCTCCCTAAAGATGAGTTTGTACATGGTAGAGCAGAAATTGATTAAGGTATAGAGCATAGTTAGTTTTATTTACCACTTGTGACTGGTGAGAGAAAACATGACCTGATCCCTCTTCAGGCCTGCAGGCTGAAATCAATTAGACATGAGAAGAGGAAGGCGAGCATAAAGATCAGAAGTATTGAGTGACTATTTAGTAATGCAGTCACTTCTATGCACATTTAAGATGCTCTTGCTGAGAGTTATGAAGATGGCAGGCCTCAAATTAAATGTAACCTCCAGTTTTATGCACTGCAGACATTGAGATGAATGTTGTACTTGTTGCAACACAAAATTATTCAACTGGCGACACCACCTTATAAGCTCATTGGAAAGACTCCGAAAGGCCGAGCTACTTCCTCTCCAGCAATCATACCAGTCCCTAAGTAGCCGTTAACATGGTTTTATATCACTAATAAGACTATACAAATTAGCAGACAGTAGAAAAGAGATGGAGCATGAACGTTAAAGCTAAAATTAAAGTGCAAAGCCAAAAAGAGCAATAAAAGCTCGAAATAAGATCAAGAGCTCGTAAAAAGATTACTTAGTTCAGACATAATGAACACAGCTTTGAGGCTGATTTTGAAGTTAACAAAGACTGATTGCTATACCTGAGGGACCTTGTGGTATAGTGGGAGTTCAGCCATGCACCTAGCAACAATACATCATCTTTAAAAATGAAGACTTCACAATAAGACTAACTGAAGGGAATTGTTGTGCCTGACAATATCAGCGTAAAGTGAAAGTGTGTCTTTTTTTCAGCGACTTTCCATTGAGACTGCCTGCAAAATCACTTATGTGCCTTTAAAGGGACTGTTTGTAACTTTGTAAGCGTATAAATGTAGCGGGTCGGCACACATGCGCGCTCGCGTATGCCGGGAGCCTCGTCTCCTCTGCCTGCTCGCCTTCACTCAGACAGAGCGCGTGTTCTCGCGTACTCGCTCCACCTCTAGACGTGAACGCGCGCACTCCCCACTGCAGAAGAGTTAGTTTAGCTCTGAGAATATCTAGTGAATGTTCAGTGGACGTTTGTACAGAAATAAATGCTGCAGCTCCTCCAGAGAGAAACGTTACCGTCTCCCTCCTGCGCCCGC